>CABHPP010131720.1:14471-26971 GCA_902168425.1 Peromyscus attwateri | reverse complement strand
AGAAAAGAATCTCCAAAAGAAAACTAGCAAGTATTAAAGGGGGAATAGTGAGTTAGGAATGTTTGCACACCCCCTCTTATCTCCTTGTTTTAGCCTCTATTTTTGGGGGGTGGGGTGGCAGAACCCTCAGCTGTCTACAGGGTTGACAGGGTAGCTCATGACTAGAATTGTTTTACAAACAGAACATCCCACACAGCAGCCTATTTATGGTCACACCTTTATCTTCTACTCCCTATTCATGAGCCTTTCTGGGTTCTGAGGGGACAAACTGTAAGCATTGCAGCTTGGATGGAAAGGTTTTCCAGCAGCTGGAAGCCAAGGAATACCACAAAGTCACACCACACAGCAAACCTCACACAATAAAATTTATTGGGAGAGAAAAAAAAAAAAACAGGAGGGTTGCTGCCTCTGCTCAAGGAAGAAACAGCAGCAAACTGAACCGGGTAGAGGGTTTATAAAGAGCTTCTTGGGAAACAGGTGGAACTTTTCAGGGTGGAGCTTTCCAGGATGGAGATTGGTGGGATTTCATGTCCAGAGATTAGGCTTTTTGCTCTGTAGGGTGGAACCTGGCAATTGGAGGTCCTCAGGGGAGGGGCCTGACCATTCGAGTGGTTTGAGGGACTTACACAAACCAGCTTTCTTTTGGCTTCCCCTTAAGTTTAGCTTTATTGGATGGATGCCATGACCCACCTCTCTACCATCTAGTTCTTTAGTGAAACTCTGGGGCTGTAATCTTCTGTCTGTCTCCTTTGTCCGTGGAGTCTGCTAATGTGTTCAATCTAGTCCTGCCATTACTAGATGGACTTGAAGAGGTGCAATCGGGAATCTCTAACAAGGCCACCTCGGCCTGACTAGGGCAGCAATATATTCAAACATTGCTATAAGTTTCAGGAGGAAACCAAGACTCAGCGTGTGTCTGGAGCCAGCTGCTGTTACCATATAGAGAGCTCCATGTTTACACACTTCTTTACGAATCCCTCCTCAGTTTGTCCGATATCATAACCAAACTTCAGTTAGTTCCCAAACTGTACTTGCCAGTTGGCTTTCTCTTGGCATGCTCTAGCATTTCCCACCTTTTTCCTAGTTTTACAGTCATCAGACAGATCCCAACTCCTCACTTCCTTCCTGGGCCCTACATTAATGGTCTTTTCAACTCAGACTACATTGGAAGAGTTCCAGTGTCAGAATTCAGAAAAGCTTAAAAGTGTCAAAAACTGTGGAGCCCACCTAAGGGAACCTCAAGAAAAAGTTCACTAAGAAAGATATGAACAAGGTCTCTATGACTATATTAGTTTGAGAAATACCACTGAAGTCTGTTCCAAAGTTTCTATGCTCCTTGAATCTTAAGATCTTCAATGTGTTAACATGTTAACACATTATGCTTAATTAAAATCAGGAATCAGGCTTGATTTATTCTTCTGCTTGTTTTCTTCTTTCAAAGCCAAACCCCATCAACTTTTGATTTTTTTTGATAAGTTCCTATCTCTTGTCTTCTTTATCAAGTAATTTACTAAGCACCTTCCTTTTTTTTCCAGGTAAGTTCTTGAGTTTATTATACACTGAAAAATAACTGAACTAGTAAGGTTATCAGGCTCAAGGAATTCACTAAAGTGCCTTGAAAGGTGACAGGAGCCTTAGATGTAGTGTTGCTGGTTCTGGACCAGCCTCTCCATGACAAGCATTTAATCTAAGAGCTGGTTTGCTGTGAGTTGCAGGGACACTCCTTGGAATGGATAATGCAGTGACTAAGGCCTAAGACTTCTCTGTAACAGAAAAAAAGCAAGAATATTTGCTCCTCTGGATGAGGAACAGAAAGCTATTCTTTATAACTGTGGCTAGAGCTAGTCTCACTTCACATATTTACCTGTAGTTTTGAGGGGAAAGTTTGGATTCTCAGTACAAGGTGCAAAAATCCAAGCAATTGGGAGTAGTTTCAAAGAATTCTTTTTAAGAAAGAACATTATTTTAAGATAGTGGTAAATATTATACCAACTACTTGTATGAGGTCAAGTCTGAGCTCATGAATAAAACAGAGCACAAAATCTGCCAGGATTTTCAGAGCTGGTATAGAACAAGACAGACTTGAGACTTCCTGGAGGGCATTTGAAGTCTCCATGAACTGTGACCCTTCTTTTGATGTCTCCTGTGGTCCCTCAGGCCTGCGTCCAGCAAACTCCCTGCGTGGCCTCATCCCCTTAGCATTTTGTAATGCCAACAAGTTTATTAATGGTATAGATTGGTTAGTTTTGTGGCTCTGGGGATTGAATTCAGGGCTGCATTCTCTAAAGAGCGTTAAATGCTGACTGAGCAAACTCTTTACCACGGAGCCACACTCCAAGTCACAATGAGATAGATTCAAAACGGAGGCCTGTGCAGGAAATCGTTTGGAAAATGAAGACCCTTTAAACTAGGAGAAGAATTGGATATGACCAAATCTAATTAATTAACTGAAGTGATGATATTTATTAACAGGAAGACAAGCTGTGTTCCATGATATAAGTCATATAACTTAAAAGACACGAAAGCGCTAATGTTCAACCATGATCACGCAATGTTTTTTTTTAAAAAAAGGTCTTTTTTAAAGCCTGGATTTCTTACACTGACATTATAATTTTCTAAACAATAGAAAATTCCAAAACCAAAAGGAAAATATCTATAAAGCCAGTACCAAGGCACTATGCAAAATGCAAACATTTTATATATATATATATATATATATATATATATATATATTACTTACAACTGTATATTTTCATAAGAAAACAATTATGTGTGAAAGAAGGACAGACAGAGAAGAAAACTGGCTCATGAAATGCATGGAACCATTCCAACATATTTCATGAACCTTGCATTTTTAAAGGATCATATGACAAGACATGTTTAAACATAACGAAGTGAATGGTCCACCGTGAGAGTCCTACTTGCAGGAATTGTTCTCTGGAAAACTATTTTACATATAATTCAAATTTCTATTATGCTTCCTGTCATTTGGAGGCACATTTTTGCAGATGTTAGCATTTCTTCCATTAGTTTCTAGCAGACACTGTACTTTGATTTTGTGTAATTTTGACTTCTTTTGCATAGATTAAAGACTATATTATTTTTATATTATATATATTTATATTTATATATATATAATAAAGATTATATTACAGCAGCAATGCACATTGCAGGTATCCTCCAAATCATCTAGAATAATTTGATATATTTTTGTCTTAATTCTTTGTGTTGTTAGTATCAGGATCTATATGTAGTGGAACATATATATGTACACAAACACACACACATATATATACATATATATATTTGACATATAACAGTGATCATGACCCTGCATAACAGATTCAAGTTACTCTGGAATCCATGTTCTGCCATTGAAGGGGTTTCATGGACTTCTGTAGCCACAGAACAAAGAAAATTATAAATCAGTTTATTCAATGAATACATTTTTCAATGTGTTTCAGATATTACTTTAAAGCATTTTTAGCTATAGGTTGGTGAAGGCTAGAATCCTGCTAAGCTTAACAACGTGTTTCAAAAGCTTACCCAATGGTCATGAGAAAATTAGCTCACATACAAAGGTAAACACAAATGGTCATTTTCTAAAGGATATAAAGCTATCCAATGGTAATTTTGGCTCTCCACCTACATTCCACCTTTACATAATTATTATACTGTACTTTGCGACCATCAATTTGCATGATCTTCAAAATGGATGAGAGTCCCTCAGAGAACCTGTGTGGATTAATTTTTCCTTCTCTTCTTCTTTTTCAGGTCTCCCCAAAGCAGCTGTGATTAGTCACTTGCAGGTGTTGAAGGGATCTCTCGGGCTGTGGGCTTTTGGCTGCACAGCTGATGATATTATTTATTTAACCCTCCCTCTGTACCATAGTTCAGGGGCTCTCCTTGGAATTGGTGGCTGTATTGAGTTGGGTAAGTTCTTTTTTTCTTTTTGATAATTCATCAAAATGTTTAATCAGAGCTTATATTTATTAGAACTTAGAAGTATTCATAGAGTTCTGAGGAACTGCATGCATATCTCACAATTACAATGTAGTATCGGTAGCAAGGACACATTTTCATAACATAGCACATTCCTAAACTACAAAAGTCAAAATCTTGGGCCTTTGCTCGTGTGATTTTAGCCATTTACAGATTCCTGTTTCCTTGTGGTTGCTCATTCTCTAGGAGACTAGCCCCAGGATCCCCAGGCATTCAGTCACAGGGAGTAAATATGTCAGCTGCATAACTGTTTAGCTCCAAACCACAAGGCTTACTTCAGCAGCATTCTGATGAGCAAAACAAGCTTAGCCAAGCATCTAGATATGAACAGTGGGAAAATCGACTCCATCTCTTTCAGGCAAGAAGAACAGTTTGTATTTCACAGATAAGTGAGGGGAAGGACTTGTTAAGGCTAGTTTCTTTTCTCCCCACAGTCTGTCCAAACACCCAAGAACTATGTGATAGAGCTTATGATTCAGATAGAGCTTATGGAATCCATTTGTAGACATGCAAGATGATGTTCATTCACTAGCTCTGAAATAATAGAGCCCATTCATTACTGCTTGTGCATGCTTGACATATGATTGTAGCTTATACCGAGTGTGAAATAAGGAAATAAGTATCAGTCATTAAAATTATCTGTAAGAATCTGTACAGGGATACACATTCCTGTCAAAACTGGATTGATAAAACATAGTCACTTTTCCACAGACACAGCAAGGTGATCATTCATACATACATGTAAAGATCACCTTTGTGGGAACTGAGGAAACTGGGTGTTGGACCAGAGCACCTGATTTTCGTAAAACAAAAAGAAAGGGCATGCTGAACAAGCCACAAGGGAAGGAGCCGTCTCCATGTTGCCCCTTAAGTTACTTTAAGCAACTTACTAGAAGGAAGGAGAAAAGAGAGGGGAGAAGACGGAGAGGGAGACAGAGAGAGACAGAGACAGAGACAGAGACACACACACATACAGAGACAGAGAGAGAGAGACAGAGAGAGAGAGACAGAGAGACAGAGGTGGAATCCACTGCCAGCCAGAGCCCCAGGGACCCCACTGCCACACCAATTCTCTTATGCACTGAGCTGTGCAAATTCCTTAGGCTGGTTTACTAACTGCCCCAGCAGTTCTACCTCTTGAAGAACCAGGGACAGATTTGGGAGCAAGACTCCACCCGCTGTGAGGGTGCATGTGTTAGATTTCAGAGCCAATAAAACATGGGGTAGTTTTGATCATGATCAAATGATTTTACTCCTGGATACATGTCCAAGGGAACCGAAAACATGCAGTCACACTTGATCATGAGTGTGCCTGCTGGTGGCCAAAACAGAAGCAACCCAAGTACATATTAATGATGAATTACAAATAAAATATTACATATGCACAGCTATATTCAAACATAAAGAGGTTGAAGTGTTGATACATGTTACAAGATAAACAAACCCAAATCACATTTTATAGTAAATGAGTCACACACAATATGTCACAATAGTCCATAACAAACAACTTTTGAGGTAGATGTACACAAATGACTGCTAAGGGTAAGGGGTGTTGGAAATTGGAATGACTGCTAAGGTGATAAGTTTCCTTTGGGGTAATAAAAACAAATGTCCTAGAATTAGGTGATGACAGTGATGTCACCTTTGTGACTATATGAAAACCCACTGGCTTGTAAGCATTAAATTGTGAATTATTTGGTACATGAATTATATCCCAAGTAAAAATAGGACACCATGTTAAAATATGTCATTAAAACTAGATACTATATGCATTGATGAACTTTTGCTGGTGGAATTTTAGCATAGCTTCTTAAATCTTGACTTCAGGGTATGATAAATCTGCTTTAACATCTTCAGAACAAACTGCACACTTTTGTGCAAGGATAAAATGAGTCAATATCATTCATCTCTGAGAAGGATGGATGGCTCTCCCAGTACTTGTGGTAGTAAACATGTACTTCCACCAACACTTGTGGTAGTATACATAAGCTTCCAATGTTTGTGGTAGTCTACAGGTAATTCCATGCTTGTGGTAGTCTACATGTAATTCCATGCTTGTGGTAGTCTACATGTAATCCCAATGCTAATGGTAGTATGTATATAATTCCTACTGATTTTGAAGGTGCTTCCATTTCACAAATTGCAAAAAGCACATTTGCAGTCGAAACTCATAGTTACCACATGACTACACTGAAAGGTTATTGGACTGTAGAGGCAATATTTCCAAATAAACTTGCTACCCATAACTGAGGATGAGGTGTGAAAGCCCTGGAAGTGAGTGGACCTGTTAAGACAGCATTATCATTTGTGTTTCATGGTAGTTAGTGCCTATTTTTACCTCTTCTCATAGGTGCTACATGTGTATTAAAGAAGAAATTCTCTGCAAGCCAATTTTGGAATGATTGCAAGAAGTACAACGTGACTGTGTTTCAGTACATTGGAGAACTCTGCCGTTATCTATGCAAACAGCCTCAGGTAAGAGAGACCAGTACTGGAGATGCTAAGGATTTCAGATAGAATTCGTGCTGGTTAGGGGAGGGCAGTTTTGCTTTCTTTGTTTTCACTCCACAGTCCTTCAGAACATGATCTATCAATGACACAGAGGTGTTTACAGTATACAAGATAAAATTTATATAAAAGTTCAAGAAAATGAGGCAGACTACCCAGTAAAGTGTTAATCATGTGCTTTGTTCTGTAGCAGGACAGGACAGATCCGTGCACTTCAAGTTCAGGCTAAATCAATTTCATCATGAAATTTTATTATAAAATTAGATGCATATGATGCTAACAGAAAAATAACCAAATTTAAAGTAGGCAATGCTTTAAAGCACTGGGCTTTCAAAATGACAGCAATTATACTTTTCTATTTTTCTTTTGAATCCATGATAATATTAGGTATATTCCTGTAAATGTTTTTAGCATTAAAAGGAAACTTAATTTGTATTCATCATCCCAACCCCAAAAGCAGTGGATCTGACAACCTTTTGATCAGTTGCCACTGCATGAGAAATTGGTAAGCGCAGAGATTTGTCAGAGCCTGGCGTGTGTCTCTGTGACTTATTTGCTTTTTCTGTCCCTGTCTTTGTTCCGGTGTCATTTATCTTTTGAAATACCTAAAAAAAAAAAAAAAAAAAAAAAAAGAAAGAAAGAAAGAAAAAACTTTCTGACTTCCTAAATACTCTTGACAGCAAAGACGTGATTTTTTTTTCCTTTAATCAAATCAACATCAACCCCTTCCAGAAATGTTATGGGGCATGCTACCCTTCCTGAGGAGGGACATTGGAGCCACCACTCTGAACTACACCTCCTGGCCTGAGTTCCTTCACTCAGCATGTCTGCCAAGGATGGTGGACTGGGACATCCCTTTCCTGGTTAAAATATTAACACTACTTCTTCTTCCACTAATTATCTCCAATCCCAATGAGACTAGACAGGAAACCCCAAATAAAACTTTATTAAGACTGTGGGATTGCACAGGACAGATGAACACAGAAAAGAATGTGAACTTGGATAGCCTGATCTACAAGACGCTTTTGTTCATGAGTTTGGAGTTCATCATAGGGAGCCTTCCTGTCTACCCGACCTCCTCCTTTTGTTAGAAGCCATCTGTATACTTTTATCAGCAAATCTGGATTTATTTAAAGAACATGTGGTTTCATTATCCTTTCTTATCATTATTTTTAAATACAAATATGTACTTGAGGTTTCAAACCATGGTCTATGGGATACTCAGTTTTGCCCCTATTCTGTAAACCTAACTAACTTGCCGCCTGTACTATACTATCTCAAGGTATTATTGTAGTACTTGCAAGGAAAGTCAACTGTCAGAACACATGATTGCTCTTAAAGAGGGATAGGTGTGTGGCAGCCATATGCATGCAAACATGATTATCAGTAGGCTTTAGAACCAAGAAGTCTTACCTAGAATCAGAAGGAAAGAACCAAAACAACTACCATCTGCTGTTTGAGCCCTAGATGATCATTTCAGGATGAACCCTGCTTTCTGCAGTAAACAGCTTGCCACCCTGGGCTGTAGGCAATAGTCATTTAGTTTTGCTTTCAGTGTCTCGCTTCCGCCTCTACATGTAGCAACATTCTCATTTCCTTAAAACTTAAAGTTACGTAGAGTTTTCTGCATTTAAAGAGAAACTATGGAGTTTCAGTTTCTGTAGGCATCGAAAGAGGGTCTTCGGCCTGGTTGTGTTAGGGTTTCTCAAAGTTGGATGGAGTCTGTGTTCTGGAAGAAAGAGACTGTTTCTGGGAAGGAATTGATAATCTGGTAGTAGGTAATATCCCTTCAGTTCCTGCCCCACCAGACAGCAGCTTAACAAAGAGGTTTTTAAAGAAGCCAGAGCTTCAATGTTGGTGTGACTCCCTCCTTCATGGATGTCATCACACCAGTGGGGTTCTTTGTACCAAGACCCAGATGGACATACCTACTGAGAACTAAGCCCATGGGACATCTGTGATAGAAGTTCTGACTGTGTCAGAAATCTTTAACTGGTATAAGGCACTTTAAATGGCCGAAATGTAAACAAGTATTTTCTGTGGTTTAGATAATGGCTTATCTATGTATCTATATATCTATGTATCTACCTGTTATCTATCTATCTATCTATCTATCTATCTATCTATCTATCTATCTATCTACCTGTCATCTATCTATCCATCCATTTATTTATCTCTACCTCTCATTCTTTCTGTGTGTGTATGTGTGTGTGTGTGTGTGTGTGTGTGTGTGTGTGTGTGTGTGTGTAAATACCTGATAGTAAAGTTGCAAAGGATTCTGTATGCTTTTTCAGAAATCTTAAGAGAAAAATTGCATCAGAAGCTCATGTTTCTATAGCCTCTCATTACTGAAACCACCAGGCTAGTTTTAATAAAATGAAGCATGGACTTTTGAGACTTTGCCGAGTGTGTCCACAAACAATAGTAAAGGAAAGAAGTATGTAAATGTCAGAGAAAATACCATAGAAAAGATTACAAAAGAACTTGTATTGCTTTTCTAGATATACAATCCATATTCAAAATCTCGTCTACATCTACCATAGATGATCTCCCAATAATCAGTCATGACAGTGCTTTATTGGAATGTTAGAAACACACAGGTGGGCCACTTGTGCTCCTTGAAGGCTGTAGCTTGACAAAGCTCGATTTAGATTTCATGATAATATTAGACACTTATGTAAAGCAAAGTTTCTGTGCATGTGCAAATAAGGTTTTTAAAGATCCTTTTGTTTCTTTCCCTCTTTCCATATACGTACATACGTATGAAAGTGATTATGTGCATAAGTGTATACTCCCAATAAGATTAACATTTGGGCTTGCTACAGGGATTTGTGATGTTAATTTGCATTATTGTAAGTAAATTATGTTCACTTACACACACATATTTCTGTGGTAGCGATTTGAACCAAGGAAACAAAATTGTGAATAACAACCCTGGTAACTTCCAGTATCTCAAGAATCTGTGCAATAATAACATTATATCACTCAGGAAAATAATTTTGCCATATGTTGCTCTCAGAAGTGGATATGTTTGGATGTTTAGATTCTCAATTATCATTGAGAATCATTTAAAAGTGCACACGCACGCACGCGCGCGCGCGCACGCACACACACACACACACACACACACACACACACACACTTATAACACTTTCCCATTAGTTCCTTGAGAAATTTAAGCACTTTTAACAGTCCAATATTCATCCTGAATTTGTCACATGCTGTCATAAGACAGTATTTTCCCACTTAATTGACAGTGCACTGATTTTATCAAACTTTAATTCAGTTGATACCTTGAATGCTCTAGTCATCTGCTCTGACTGTGCTCATGGAATTCACTATAAGCATTACCAACATTCAAGAGTAAGTACTCACTCACTCATACACGTACATACTCCATTTTTTAGACCCTTTCATTCCTTTTCTGCGGTTTGTTTGTTTGTTGCTCTATCTATGATACTTTTTTTTTTTTATGTTGGGAGCATCCTTTGCGTTCCATCTAGTACCACTCTACTAAAGATACATGTTTAGTTTTACATAGCTCTGTAAACATTGTCTTATTGATGTGCATGTGTGTGTTTCTGTGTGAGTATGCTTCATGTGTGTAGGTGTCTTCAGAACCCCTGGAGCTGAAGTCACGGTGGGGGGCGGGGAGCCCGGCATAGGCACTGGGACCTGAACTCAGTTCCTCTGCTGCTGAACTCAGGTGCCCTGCGAGAGCAGCACGTGCTCTTAACCACCGAGTCATCTCTCCAGCTCCAGGTCATGTGTAGTTTTTTGGTTTTCTGAAGATACATTTCATTTTTAAAGTTTTAGACAATACATTCTTAGAATATAAAATATCCAAAAATAGTTCCACTGCCTCTTTAAGAATGTTCTCTCTGTGTCTCTCTGTCTCTCTCTCTACCCTTTCTCTCTCTCCCATTCTCTTTTTGTTTCTTCCCATTTACTTTACCAGAAAACGTTCAAGCAGCATCCTGATATTTATTATTTTTAAATTTTGTGACCTTGAGTACATAGCTCGACAGTCTCCCATCCCTTTTAGAAATTTTTGTAAATTTATTATTTTTTCAGTTTTTTTTTTTTTTTTTTTTTTTTTACTGTCCTGCAGGTATATTCATTTTTCTCTGGGACGGTTTTTATGGAAGCCCACACTATCTTAGATGTCCTTTCACAGGCCTCATCCTTTAAAAATCGATGCTTTAATAATATTTCAGAATGGCATTAAAATCTAACTACAGATGTATGGTATTTAGCACCCAAAGGTTCAGATTCTAAGGAGAGATCAAGCCATTTTATTGAGGCACTTCCAAAAGTTGATATGTACTCATAAGTAATTTATTAGATAACTCAAGAGTTAACTGCTCTTGTCCATAACTACGGTGTCACAGAATTGCAATTAGTGCAGGGTGATTCTCCAGCAGAACGCTGTGGTTTTCTTGTGTTTGCGTCTCTTCTGCTATTACGCATGCCCCGTTTACTTTTAGATCAGTTGCGGTATAAATAGCAGTAAAAAAAAGGGAGAGGCGCAAACTAGAGTTATTTACAAGTGAAATCTTTTCTTCTAACAGAGAGAAGGGGAAAAGGACCATCAGGTGCGTTTGGCAGTTGGAAATGGTATGCGAAGTGATGTGTGGAGACAGTTTTTAGACAGATTTGGAAACATTAAAATGTGCGAGTTTTATGGTGCCACTGAAGGAAACATATGTTTCATGAACCACACGGGGAAGATTGGATCCGTTGGGAGAACAAACTTCTTTTACAAGGTAAATATAGCACTTTCTCTAGAGGAAATACGTTGAGGTCTACAAACTCTTGTCTGGAGCTTAAACATCTACATTGTGAAAATTTTTATCACATTTTTGAAGCTGAGATCATCTGCAAAGGTAACAGTGGCTGTGAGTGAATTGCGATGCTGTGGGTTCTGCAGACTCCAGTCCTCTGCCATGAGCTCCCTCGGCAGCATGAGGATAACCATTTACTTCTGTTCAGTTTTCAAGTTTAATGTGTAAGAGTAAAGCACGCCCAAGTCCTGAGCAATTCTTTTTTCATTCTCCTTTAGTGTTTTTCTCCTACTACTCCTGATCTCTTAGCGTTTATACCGTATAAGTTATAAAAGCTCCTACTCCACAGCAATAATAATTCTTGCTACAGAGCGAGATCCAGGACAGGAACCAGAACTGCATGGAGAAACCCTGTCTCGAAAAAAAACAAAAAAACAAAAACAAAAACAAAAATAAAAATAAAAGTTAATTCAAGGTCTGGAAAGCTACCACAACAGTTAGGAGGTAGAGAACCTGAGCACCCTGTCACACAACTGCTCACAGCTACCTCTAACTCCAGCTCCGTGGGATCAGATGCCCTCTTCTGGCCCCTTCAGGCTCTGCACACCCAGGACATTTCACTCACAAACACATGTACACATACACATAAATAAAGACAAAAACATTCTTAAGAAAGGTGAAATTTTTGTTAAAACAACCTCGAAACTTGTGAAGAGAAATTTGTTTAAAAAACACTTCAAGGAGAAATAAATAAAACTGCAATAATGTAGGATATTTGAATAATACAATAAACAAGCTACATAAACTAAGTGATGTATGTGGGGCCTGTATCTATTAAATGTATAATACCCTTTCTTTTCAAGCACTTGGGAAACATTAAAAGAAATTACTGGACCACTTAGGAAATTAAATTTTGCATTCATATGAAGACCTCAAGAGTATAATGAAGATGACTTGTGTTTTATGTTGCTGGCTTGAGTTCATTATAGTTTCCTCCTGAGAAACCACTGTAATATCAGTAATACAAAACAGCACATTGACCCCATTATTTTTTGGAAAAATACTGATTTTCAATTCATTTTAGTTCAGTTGTTCATAGTATGAATTTTTTTAAAAAGTTGTACCTGATACTGTTTGGATTCTAGTCTGCCTTTTTACCATTTCAGCTACATGCTGTCTGCTTATAGTGCAAGTAATAAAAAAAAA
>CABHPP010131720.1:0-14071 GCA_902168425.1 Peromyscus attwateri | reverse complement strand
AAAAAAAAATGCAATGATTATTACATAATTAGGCAAGGAGACTTTTAAGTATCTCTCTTAAAACTTGAAACCTTGCCAGCCATGGTGGTGCACGCCTTTAATCGGAGCATTTGGGGGCAGAGGCAGGCAGATCTCTGTGAGTTTGAGGCCAGCCTGATCTACATAGGGAGTTCCATCACAGTCTGGTTCCTGTAGAGAGACCTTCTCTCAAAAACAAACAAACAAACCCTTGAAAGTTTACTATTTAGAGAGGATCAGCTTCCAAGGAGAGAGATAATGCTATGAGTGAAGGCATAGTACTCAGCAACGTGGCCTTCCTATAACCCCAATATGCTTACAGCTGCGAGCCGTGCTCTTTAAAGAGATGGCATCTAATAAACGTGCCTAATGTAAGCAAAATAGAAGTCTGGAAACAATATGTGTGAAACAAACTCAAAGTTATGAGCAGCCCTCACCTTTCCGTTGCTAATCTGAGGAAATAATTTGTAAAGGTTAAATGTGAAATCTATGTAGGGCAGAAGCCTTGAAACAAAGGAATCTGTAAGTATAGAGAAAGGGCAGCTGACGAAAGACAAATTGCATCACTTGCTTCAAAGTGACCAATGCTTCCAAAACATTTTTCCCGATAAACTCAGGAAAAGATCACAACAGGGTTCTCTTAAAAAAAAAAAAAAAAAAACGAGAGCTCAGTAAGAGGAGGTTTCAAGGACAATGCAGATCAGCAAAGGAATTAGAAACTAAACATGCTCATCTCAAAGAAATAAATGAAGAAAAATGAACATATAATAGAAATGAATATCACATAAAAAGCGTGAAAACGAAATAGATTGTAAGCATTGCTGGTGAGAAGATGAATAAGATTAAAGAGTTGTGTACACAGGGCTGGTGAGGTGGCTCAGAGGTTAAGAGCTTTGGCTGTTCTTCCTGAGGTTTTGAGTTCAGTTCCCAGCAATCACATGTTGGCTCACAACCATCTATAATGACATCTGGTACCTTCTTCTGGCCTTCAGGCATACATGCAGGAGGAACCTTATATACATAATAAATAAATAAATCTTGAAAAAAATATGTACACAATTAAAAGATAGTTCTTAAATACAGACAGTTCTTGGCATGTGCTTAATTGCTCTTGCAGAAAAGAACTATTCACAGAGAAAAATAATTCTCTTAACTATACTAGAAAAACAGAGCATAATATGTTCCAGGAAATGAAGTATGGTGCAGAATAACAAATAGGAGCACATACATTAGTGAAATGAATGAACAGAATATAAAGAACTAGGCCAAAAAAAAAGTATGGGTTGTACAAAGCATGGCTTGGTGGATGATGGGACATGGTGCAGGAATCTCTCAAAAATGCAAACAGAATTTTGCATTTTTGCAAAGTCCAGACCAAAAAGAGTAAATTAATTAAATTAAATTAAATAAATATCTTCATCCTTCACCTAGGGATTTTGGTAAAGGCTAAATTGCTCTCCCAGTACAAGGGCAACAAAGGAAGTTCCTAAAACTTTTACACATAAATAGAGAATAGCCCAGCAGTAGTGGCACATGCCTTTAAACCCAGCACTCAGGAGGCAAAGGCAGGTGGATCTCTGTGAGTTCGAGGCCAGCCTGGGCTACAGAGTGAGTTCCAGGAAAGGCTCCAAAGCTACACAGAGAAACCCTGTCTCAAAAAAAAAGAATAAGATAGATATATAATAACAATGCTGTACTTCTCTGAAAAAAATAATACATTGAATGAAAATATCAGGTTAGTCTGAAAATAAAACAAAACTTAGAAGAAGTCACTTTCAATTTAAAAAGTTTGATGGCCAGCATTAATTCCATTTAAATACAGAAGATTAAACAGATCCACATTATGCCTCTAAGTGGAATGGAAACAAAATCTGAAGATATAAAATGTATGTCTTACCAATATATACAGGAGATGGCAGAGAATTATAGGCGGTATTGTTTCCATAGCAGTAAATCCAAGTATATATTATGAAGATAAAATGTGGGAATGTTAAAAAGCCTATTTCCTAACATTTTTACAAGCTGTTTAAGCATCTTCAATGTAATCTATAATCATCTCTCCACCATGAGCAAAGTTCACCAAATGCAAAGTCAGAACACATTCACCATAAGACTACCTTCACTTCTGGCGTTGCTTGCAATTCCAGGAGCCTCCAAGATCACCCTTGGGATTGAAGCAAACAAGGAATCAGCTCGCTGGAAGCTGTTACACTCAAGGTGACAGCTTATCACAGCTAAAGGACAGTCTAAATCCAGCCAAGGGAACAGCTCACGGGCAGAACCCAGGAGAGTATCAAGGGCAGGGCTCTGTGTCTTCTCTTCTAGAATCAGAGCAGCTCTGCAGCCAGCAAGACTAACCTCCATTTCCTCCTGCTCTAGGGATGCAGCAGCTGTGTGACCCAAAGCCCAGCCACACCATTGTTGGCATGGCTTAAAGACCCCATTTAAAATCCCCTTATTATTATTTAGTTGGCCTAAACATGAGCAAATGAGCTCATTCCTCACAAGAACAGCATTGCAAGCTCTTAGAGACAATGAATAAGAAGTTGAGGGTGGGGGGCCAGGCATCATTTTCAAGGCAAAATTTGCAGAAACAGCAACAGATAGCCCAGTTCCAGTGCCAGCTCTGCTTCTATTGGACTTCATAACCTGTATACTTTTCTCCAGGTTAAAGGTTTCTCATGTATTAATTGAGGAAATGATTTTTTGGTTCCTTAACAACATAGACATTTATGCATCTGAATATAAAAAGGCATGTAGGTATAGTGGGGACTCCCGGATCCATTGTACAATCTTGTAACTGTAGATAGAACCATTTGGAGAAAAACACTTAGCAATACTGTTGTGAACAGCACCTCATACAGCTGTGCTCTGGACAAGTACACAGACACACATGCATATGGTTTAACTTGGGATTTTAAAGTATGGTGACTACTTTTATTTGCAATACTATAGCAAAGCCATTGCTGAAATCTCATGGGAGCCCCTTAAAGACAGGAAGGAGAAGAGAGATGCTTCTAGCTGAACATTTATACTTTGATCCAGCCTGCTTTTCAAAGATCTGCCACCCATTCCTATTCATCTCATAATAGACTCACTTATAGTAATTCATTCTGCAGTGACTCTCACTGGTAAACACTGTTACCAAATTAATTGAAAAGAAGTGACACCAAAGCTGATACCTGAAGTTGTGTGGAAAGTGGTTCAAAATACAAAACAAGAGAGAAAAGGATGAGTGATGGGAAGGGCTCTCTCTTTTCCTGTTGCAAAAAAAGGTGACAGAGGCTAGACTAAATGTCTGGAATCTTGCCACCAGCCATTAGGCAAGTATAACAATGTCATGTTATCAAAGTGACAAATACTAGCATGATATAAATGTACGTTACGTCTTATGTAATGAAGAATAGTATATTTTCCTTGCAGCCTCCTGGATTGTCCCTAGTCTTCAAATGGGATGACAGTAGTTAACCCCTCACACAGTGTTCCAGCACTTAAAGAGAGCTCTTTAGAGTTCTAAGATCTTAGCACTGTATTTGCCTTAGACTAAGTGCTTAATTGACCTTAGATGTTGTCACTTAAACTGAATTAAAATGATGAATTGTGGGGTGGTGGGCGAGATCATCGGATAAAAGTGTCTATCCTGGGCACCACATGGCAGAGGGTAAAATTCGACTCCCAAAAGTTGTCCTCTGACCTACATACACACACACACACACACACACACACACACACACACACACACACATACACACCTCACGATGGCACACATGTGCCCATACACATATACAACCACACACACTCACAGTAAATAAATACAATTTTTAAAAAAACTATTGGATGGTGAGTTGTAGATCTGATTACATGCTGTTTTTACTAAGACTGAACACTAGATATGGTTTGACTTATGCTTAGATATCATATTTATCTTAGCGACTCTATTTTTTAATTTACTTGTTCTTGTTGTGCATTTTTATCCTCACTCCACTCTCTCCCTCCTCATTTACCTGCTCTTGTTGTTTTATCTTACTCCGTTTCATCACCTCCATATTAAACATGTTTACTAATTCTGTCTAATAAGGTTACATGTTTAAACGGCCAGTAAAACCTCCCTTTTTTATAGATTAAAATGAGGGAATTGGACTGAACAATATTTAGTTCACTATCAGGTCAGACTTGATAGGATGGGTGTGTCACCATGACACTGTGGTATGGCCGTCATAGGTAGGGCAGCTGGGACCCACTGAAGATGAGGGAGATGAACATCCAGTTAGCCTGGCTTTAAGTGTGGAGGACATTCTACCGAACACATCTTCTCATGCCACAGTGATAGACAAACTTCTACGTGTTAGTCTGGAGGAGTTAACTTGAAAGGCCCAGAGGAAAGCCGAACAATTGCCAAGTTATTCTAGTTTTCAGGCAGTTGGTCACTTTTCTGCAGGCTTTGAGGAAAACACCAGCACCAACAAAAATCCTGATAATTCAAAGCTCAGATCGTAGTTCTGTTGAAAACGTCTCTTTGGAGAAGATGTTTTCAAAGACTTAGAGACAGGTCCTCTGCCCATGGTTAGAAGAATGAGGTAATCAGTGCTGGGTAGCTTCTGCAGCTTGCTTCCATTCCCTTGTGGGGAAAACTGAGCAGCACTGAGGCAAAACAGAGCCTAAAGGAAATGAAAAAGAATGCCAAGCAAGGAGACCTGCTCACCAATGCCTTCCATTTTGATGTTCAAATCTTTGTTCAGTTTTTGGTCAGTTAGATTTCATTGTTTAACTTGAGCATGGAATCCACTAGCACTTCGTGTTGTTACACCAACAGCCAAATGTTCATGTGTTTTTGCTTCTGTTTGGGTTTGCAGCTTATATTTGCTTTTGAGTTGATAAAGTATGACTTTCAGAAAGACGAACCAGCGAGGAACGAACAAGGCTGGTGTCAACGTGTGAGAAAAGGTAAGAGGAATTATGAAGGCGTCATCTTAAGCAAAGAACCTGAATCCAATGTAATGGGTGCTGAGTTCTGGGAGGAGAGGACTGTTCGGAATGTGATTTACCTTGAATGGTAATCAGGTGGACTGGCTTAACTGCTGGCTGTTGGGCTCTAATTAGGTTAATTGCCAAATTGTTAAATGATTAAGCGGTATCTCCTTGGCTTTTATTTATCTTTTTGTACACATCTAGTTTGTAATCTGTGGTTTTAATTTTGGCACAGTGACTGTGCCTTAACCCAATGCTATTTCAGCTGGCAATTGCAACTCTGCAGTTATGGGCCTGCATCTCTAGCAGCAGCTGGGCCACTCAGAGAGAATTCTGCTCTCGCAGGCACTGGTCCTGTCACTGCCACTAAAGGTGGCTTTAACTAAATCTCTGTCACTCTATTTATAAATAAGACTTGAGATTCAAAGGCTGTGGTGAAAACCTGTGAGCTCAGAGAGGCTGAGTAGCAACAAACTAACCCTGTCTCCTTGCTGGTGTCTCTGAAGGACCTGTGCTTCGCCAAAACAGAAAAACCTGTGCCACTCCAAACCCCAACCTACCACTTCCTATGTCTCTCTATCTCTCCCAGATGCCCTCTGATGCTCTGTGATTACTTTCTGTCAACTAGTTGCTAACTCAGCCTCCTGATCCAAAGTTAATTTTATTTAATCAACACAAGTGCAAACATTGGAGTTCACAGTGTGATCAATATCCCCCAACGGTAATCACAGCAAATGTCTACATCACATATTACCAATAACATTAAATTAATTTGCCAACCTAGTTACAAGGAGAAATTTGGGTTTTGACACTTAGAAACGGTGGATACATTAGCCAATCTGAGACTCATCTCCTTCTTACATAAATCAGAGGTGAGATTATTTATTTCATGAGGCTCAGGTTGACAATTAAATGATGTGTACAATGTGTACATTGTGGCTTCTTGCTTTCTTCTCTTAATTATTCCTCTCTCAAGGTAGACTATCTGAAAGTTTCAGTTTAGAAATTTGATAAAAGAAAGGTCTCCATTAACTCCATATCATCCTTGAAAATAGAATGTACAGGTGCGCCCTTAGAAATGCTTAGAGATTCTATCTGTGTCGTTGGGACCCAAATTCCAGTATCAGGCAATACCAGAGGTGACTTCCTAGATCTTTACTTCAATGTGATAATACAAGTTGTAAACCTGCTTTATTGTTGTTCTTGTTGTTATTTTTCTCTTACTGGTACTGGAGAGATTGCAAAAGAAAGTATTATTCATTTAAAAAAATAATCTCCCAAGCCTCTCCATATCAAATCAGTGTCTTGGTGGCTGCAGGGATGATGCAAACAGAGGTATTGTTCCTGCAAAGGACCTGAGTTCAATTCCCAGCTTCCGTGTCAGGCAGTAATTTCAGTAATTAACTGCCTGTAATTTCAGCTCCAGATCTGAGCCTCGGGCCTATGAGGGCACCTGCACTCAATTGCACTGGTACACACACACACACACACACACACACACACACACACACACACACTTAATAAAAAATAATAAAATAAACACTTTCAAATGTTTTTTCATTCAACTCCACAGATACAGTTCAAGAGAAAAAGGTCAATTTGGGAAGATTTGGAGAACTTGAGGTCTTTTGTAGCATGTGTGTTCATAATTAGCATGAGATCTGATACTGGAACTTGAATCTTGGGATTGTGCTTATGTAATTTCAGCATTTCTAAAACTGCTGACTGACTGACTCTGTTTTAGAACCCTCATGATGAGCTATTGCATTTTATTTTATACTCTAACATTGTATCATTGTGTAAATTATGCTTCATCAAGAAAGACATGAATACACCATGACCTATGTAAGCATTTACAATAATTTGCAGAGAAAAAAATCTAATACGTACATCCTAAGAAGTAGGAAAAGAAGTATAAATTGTGAGGAACATAAGAGTTTTTTTTTTAATATCTGGAATATTAAATGTAGCCTGACAGACTACACAACATATGTGAGGCTTTGGAGGAATGTGGACTTCGTCCTAAAATGCATACTCCAACTTCTATGTGTGTATGACTTCTACAGCTGTTCATACAAGTTACTTTATCTGCCTCCTTTTCTGCATTGGTAAAATGAAAATGTAACCAAGACCTTTCTTAGAGGTTTCTGATGAGAATGGGATGGATAGATGGGCAATGCTCTAAGACCAGTGATACTACGATAAAATGTAAAGTATGACTGTAGTAACAATGCCAGTAGGGGTGGTGCAAGTAGAGACGGAAACAATGGTAAAGAGAATCAGTGGGGCTCTGTGGGAGCAGAGCATGCATCTTTATCCAGAGAGGTAAAGGGCAGCCCTTGCTAAGATCCCTATGAATATGTCATCCCATCTCTGAGGCTAATCCAGAAGGAGGTAAACAATGTGAAAGCTGCTTTCCTTTATTTTAAACATAATCTTGTCTTTCGGATCATCAAGCACAACTTTGATTAAATAGGTTTGACTGGAATAGTGATTTCAGATGAGTGTCTAAGCGTGAGTGGCACTAATAAGTGTCATGAGACGGGAGATCTTTCTAATGCCCTCCCTTTCCATGTCAAGTGTTTCTAGAATAACATCCTTGAGGCCTAAACCACTCTACTACTGTGTTAATTGGGTCAGCCTACTTCACAGACTCTTCGATCCAAAATTGTAAAGGCTTCATTTTGAGTTCTATCTACATCTATTTCTGTTTCTGATTTTTGACCGCTGACTTCCTCCTTGTCAGCATTAGTTCTTTCTTTCAATGAAATAAGAATTGTAATACCAGTTTCAAACAATTGCCAATCCAATTAAATACAATCATAATTGCGGAGTAGGCATGATCACTAATTCATACTGCTATTATCAGCTTATTAAAATTATTGAGTTATTTGCTCTCAATATTCCCTGGGTTGAAATCTGTGCAATTCCAAGAGACATTACCCTTAGTCTGTCAACCCAGAGTATAAAAGAAATTAAATTCACAGTTCCTTTGCATACAGTTCTTTTGTCATTTTTTTTGCAAAGTTGTTTGTGAAAGGATATTCTAGATGTGGCCACCAAGAATAAATGCCATTAAGTAGGTTGGGAACAAACACAAAGGAAAATGAGAACCTACAATAGCTAGGCTTGTCTTACGTAACTTAGATATATGGACAATATCTGTGATGATAATTGTTAGATCAGATGGCTGTAAAAATGGTTCTTTCTCTTGCAGGAGAACCAGGGCTTCTCATTTCTCATGTGAATACGAAGAATCCTTTCTTTGGCTATGCTGGCTCTTACCGGCACACGAAAAGCAAGCTGCTTTTTGATGTTTTTAAGAAGGGAGATGTTTACTTCAATACAGGAGACCTAATGGTCCTGGATCACGAGAACTTCCTTTATTTTTGGGACCGTATTGGAGACACTTACAGGTAGGCACGGCACTGGATGCCCAGCTGGTTCTGTGCCTGTGAATCCCTCTTCTGTGAAAAGTGCTGAGACCCTGCTTCTGTTATTTCAGAGCACACAGGGTCCTTTCATCACCACAATGATTCCCTGCTCAATGATTCATTCAACATCTGTTTCTAGAATGAACTGAGTTGAGTCCTGATGTCAAACTCCATAATTATTTTTAAAAATTGATCAGTCTATATCAAATCAGTAGGATATAAAAGCAGAAGTGACATGTGAAGGTAGTGTTAGGGTGAAAACGAAGTACTGTGTGAAGCTGCAATTAAACAGAAAAGCCATTGGGTCATTCATTCATTCATTCATTCATTTATTATCTCATATGTCTCTATTTAGTGTTGGGGAGAGAATACATACCATACATGCATGTGACTTTGGGGAGTTGGTTCTCTCCTCCCACGATGTCTGTTCCAGGGATTTAACTCTGGCTTGGTGGCAAGTACCTGTTAAGCAAATCCACTAGAGTCTGTTAAAGAGTATCAAGGATTTATTAAGATATAAAATGGGGAGAAACATGCCACCTGTTGTCATCCTCCATTCTGCCATAGGGGGGGTGTCAATGGAATCAGCCGTCCAGTTTCTTACCACCCCGAGAGAGAGAGAGCATGTGCCTCCTCCTCAGTTTTAAGCAGTCGAGTACCCAGAAAAAAAAACACACCTCTATCAGGCTAGATACCCCAGGGTTATAGGTGGAATGAATCCCCACAAATGCCTCCACTCCCTGAGCTGTCTCACTGGTCCTAAGATGATTCTTGACATAAGGAAAAGATTTTCAAACTGAGACTGCCCCTCTCCCCATTTTTACATTTTATTTTCTAATTTCTCAAGCTCGTCTTAGCCTACCTAAAAATTTATTTTACTTTGTTATTCAATAACTAGTCAAGAGCATAGAGTAAGTATCTAGCAAAGGCTTGAATGAATGGATAAATAGGAAATAAGTCAGTAGAATGTCAAATTCTTATCTTATAGTATTGTCTTCATTAAAATAACAGAAGTGAGGGATTCAATAGCTAGAGATTAAAGTGGGTTAAGATAGAGACTGAGGTAAGTATAGTATTTATTTCAATTCCCACTACCAAAGATAAAGTTTTAAACTTAATTGTTATTATTGCACAAAGTAGTGATTTTGTACTGATATATGCTCCTTATCATCATTTATTTTTATGGCTCATTTTAAAAAATACTTAAAAGTGAACAATTTATACCAATAAATCTCTAAGATATTTTAACCTAACCACAGCTGCTGATTTCACTGAACTCCGAACAAAATGGCTTTTGCTTGGAAACTAGTTATTTTTGGCCACTAGGTACTTCACAGAGCCAAATGCAAGTCACTAAGACAGCAAGCAGGAGCTGGTTCTTCAGATGCTTGTGTTCTCCCTCAGATCTGTCTGTCTTTTAGGTGGAAAGGAGAAAATGTTGCAACCACAGAGGTAGCCGATGTGATCGGGAGGTTGGACTTCATACAGGAAGCAAATGTGTATGGGGTGCCTGTTCCAGGTATGTGGATGTTGATGATTTGATGATTTTGAGAACTATAGAAGAGAATGTGCATGTCCTCTTTAGGTTTTATTACTTTCTTAATCGATATTTAGAATCTGTGTATTAAAATTAACATTTTAAAATGTTTTCATCTTGCCTTGGCAAGCAATGCCCTTGAATAAGTAAGAAATTTTATGGACACTGCTTGAAAATAGTTGAAGCTGACCTTTCCAATCATCTCACTTTTCTTTATCCTCTTTTTTTTTTTTTTTGGTTTTTCGAGGAGACAGGGTTTCTCTGTGTAGTTTTGGTGCCTGTCCTGGATCTCGCCCTGTAGACCAGGCTGGCCTTGAACTCACAGAGATCCACCTGCCACTACCTCCTGAGTGCTGGGATTGAAGGCGTGCACCACCACCACCCAGCTCTCAGTTTTCTTGTTACAACATGTGTTGGTGTATTTCACTAAACAGGAAGATGTTCTAGTACAAATGTTAAATAACGCCCCTTGTGATTGCAGTGTGTCCTTTCATACAAATGGCACCGTTTCCTGCTAATGCTGTTGGTGGGAGGGAGACCAGGGATGGAAGTGTCTGCTTTGCAGCAGAGGAAGGAGGGGACAGATTCAGAAACTGTCCCCGAGGACTGGAGAAATAATGCCTCAGTCCTCTGAGGTCTGCAGATGTCATGATAGCAGCAAGCAGTGTGGCCTGAGTCAAAAGACCTGTTTCCACTTTTCTCAGCTTCAAAGATTTCCCTTAGTCCTTTTTTTCATTAGTGATTAAAATGTACATTTTTTGCTAGGCTCTAGTTACCTCTCAATAAATACTTTCTTTCTTAATATTTGTGTGGATGGGATGCAAATTATACATAATTTGTGTTTCCATCCCACTGGTTTCCTTTCTTTAGTACAGACAATCAAGTGTGGTCTTCCCTCTTCAGTTACTTCCAGTAATTACATCATATGTCAGGGAAAGACACAGGCTCAATTTAATGCTACTGCTACATTGTTATCTCTGCAGGAGACTGAGTGTCTCTGTATCAATAAGAATGTGACAGGACTGACTGATTTTGAAAGTTCACCTAGTAATACACTGATTTTATTTCAACATTTTCCCCAGGTTATGAAGGGAAAGCAGGGATGATTTCTATTATTCTAAAACCAAACAAGTCTTTAGACTTAGACAAAATGTACGTCCAAGTTGTAACATCTCTACCAGCTTATGCCTGCCCACGGTTTTTAAGAATTCAGGTAATTTTACAGCTTCAAAATTTATTGTCAAATGTACGAGCCAGAACCAAGAGGTGGGTAAGCATCAAAATACTGTTGTCTCCTTTAGATCATGTGTGAATGTTATTGATATTAGTAAATTTTAAGAATAAAAAGCAGAAAGTTGTAGAGTTGAGGCTATTTCATGCTATACTTGAAGCTGCATGTCAAGGAAGCATGAAGAGGTCCTGGGTTTGTCTCTGTCCTGCCTGTGGAGTTGCTCTTTTCCTCTTTAGCTAGGACCTCGGAACAAAGTGATGCTCTCAGTGAGGGTGGCAAGCCAAACCCGTATCTTGCACATATCTTCTGAAGACAGTTGGAGCTATTTGCCTAAAATTAGGTTTCACCAGGTCAACCTGAAAGTGTTTGCAGGGTATACACAGAGCCTGGAGCAATGTGTCTTTAAGCAGGTTCCCCACCACCACCCCTCTGTATAGTCCTTAGGTTCAGTCCACTCTCTCTTGTATTGTGGGGAAACCTGGGCTCATTTATTTTGGGATTAAGGCTTTCTTGTTGTTAGATTGCTAGTAAAGAATGGTTTGAAAACTGAATCTATCAGGCTGAGCTGAATCCCCAGGGGAGTCCTTGCCCTGGAGGAGATGGGTATGGGGAGTGGGCTGAGGGGGAGGGTGGGGAGGGAGGCGGGAGGAGGGAGGACAGGGGATTCCGTGGCTGATATGTAAAATTAAATTAAATTATAAAATAAAAAACAAAAAAAATCTGAAGAAGAAGAAAAAAAAAAGAAAATAAATCACTCAACTACTGGGTAACTTTACCAGCTCAGTTACTCAACTGCTTAGTTATTTAATACTGTGGCTCAAATACAGTTTCCCAAACTTAGTACTTTTCCATTTTAACATCATAACACACAGACTTTTTCAGAATATATTTGCTATATTACTACTAAATAATGAGTGGAACAAACATAATAACACATCCATTTTTAAGACATTTGTAAATCAATGCTCATAGCCAAGCCACTTCTTTTCCAAGGTGCACATCATCCAAATTTATTTGCTTCATTTGCATATTTTATGTATACTGTTCCGGATAATTTTCAGAAAAAAAATCTCTGAAATTATAAAGGCAAATAAATATGAAAAAGAAGTAACTTATATGTTAGTTGAAACTTTTATTGATGATTAGCATTTAGTGTTCAGTATTAACATGTACAGACATCCTACATATCTTTTACCCACCTTAACACAGGCCCATCTGACACATTCAGGATAGCACAACCCAAGGTTTCTATCAATTTGCACATGTTACTTGTGTACTGACATGTCATGTGCATATGTTTCCTATACAGCATCTTTTTATAGCTTCTATATAGCCTCTTTTTCTTTGTTTACACATTTATATCATACACATATATATTCCTAAACATATAAACACGACCTGCTCAGTCCATATAATGTTACTGGTATATACATTATCTCAGGGCTGACCACTTGGTGTTGGTTAACCAATTAGGGGACTCTTCCTTGGGGAAGACAGTTTCATCCCACTCTCAGTATTTCTTAGTTGCCTATAGTTCTTGGTCTAGGTTTAGGCCCCTATGAGATTTCCTCCTTCTGTGTTAGCATGTCTGTTGGTATCATCCATGTTCAGGTCTTATTTAGACAGCCGTAAGTGTAACTTCCCTGACATTTCTAGGAGATGTGATCTCACAGCAGACATTCTGTTTCCCTGGCTTTTACAATCTTTTTGTCCCCTCTTTTGAAAATGTTCCCTGAGCTTCAGGTGCAGGAGTTGTGTTGTAGATGGGTCAGCTGAAGCTCAGTACCACACAATCAAGTCATAGTTTTCTGTAATGGTCTTCATCTCTTGCAAAAAGTAGTTTCTTTGTTGAAGGGCAAGAGGAGCGCTTATCTGTGGGTATAACTCAGTATTTAGAATGCAGTTAGGAATTATGCTGGTTTAGTAATGTGGCGGTTGTAGGGTGTCCTCCAAGATTCATGACCTCACTAGCAAGTTGGACTCTCTAGGGTGCTGGATACATTTCTAGTAGAAGGCATGGTTTTCTTCTTAGTGAGCATGTCTTCAGTCCAGCTAGAAAGCCCTTGGTTACCACTAAGGTATGAGTGCCCTTATGGCACTCTTAGGGTTATTGTGCCATGCTGGTCCTTGTTTTAGTTTATAGACCCCCTTTTGGGTCAGGGAACCCAAAAGTTCTAAAACATTGTTGGCAACTGCTGTTGCCCTTGGTTGCCTCTCAGAGGTTGTAGGTAAGTCCTTATGACTTAAGACACTGTATATTGCAGACACAGGAGCCAGAGGATCTGATCTGGATCTGGCCTGAAAGGCTCCTCTCTGAGGATTAGCTGTTATGGTACTAGAGGGAGCTATGGAAGCTTCCAAGGGGAGGGAAGCAGTCAACAATTCTACCCAGCTACCTTGTCCTTTCATGGCCACTCCCAGTCTCCCCATCCTCCCCTCTGTTATCCCATGAGAAATATATCCTCACAGAATAGAACATAGATTTAGAAAGTAACATTTTAAGCTTTTAATCCTAGTATAATTTATAATTTACTCACAGAAGCAGAAGCCATATTTTAGCATTGCATTATTCTAGTAGACTAGGTCAGCATCACAAGCATTTAGAAAATCTCTTAATAGCATTAAATTTCCAAACAGAACATTGGCTATTACAGTTATGATTATTATTTCATTTGCTACAACTAACAAAAAGCCTATCATTTAAAGCGTCAAGCTCAGATCTCAAAATTTTATGCAGCAGGACTTGGTGGCACACACCTTTAATCCTAGTGCTCGAGGGGCAGAGACAGATGCAGGTGGCTCTCTTTGAGTTTGAAGCCAACCTGGTCTCCATAGTGAGCTTAAGGCTAGGAAGGACTACATAGTGAGACCCTGTCTCAAAAA
>CABHPP010131719.1:0-17163 GCA_902168425.1 Peromyscus attwateri | reverse complement strand
AAGAAACACAGAGCCAATGTAAAGGTGAAAGCCCAAGAGGTCAGAGCCAGAAGCTTACCCGCTTTCCGCTAGCTAGCTTCTTCCGCCAAGAGAGCTCTCCGAAAAAGGGAGCTACTTCCTGTGCGTCTGATTTATAAAGAGTTCTGGTTCTTCCTACTCATTGGTTATAAACTAACTACGTGGCTGTCTCGTCACAGTCTCTCTGTCCAGACCTCCCGAGTCTTCTATGGTTGGTATTGAGATCAAGGGCGTGTGCCTCCAATGCTGGCTGTATCCTTGAACACACAGAGATCTACCTAGCTCTGCTTACCAAGTGCTGGGATTAAAGGCGTGCACCACCACCGCCCTGGCTTTCGCTATGGCTTGCTAATAGCTCTGACCCCTAAGCAACTTTATTTATTAACATACAAATAAAATCACATTTCAGTACAAATAGAATACCACTATACAATTGTCTTGGTCATATCTATTATTTCTCTTTCTCCTTTATTTCTATTGTTATTAAGTAGTCCAAGTTTCTATTAATTGATCTTTGCAGGTGTATTTTGACTCACAGTTTTTGGGTATACTATTGGTTCTTTAATCAGAGACATCAGAGTGGCAAGCAGGTGGTGAAAGACCTGGGAAGGTGCTTACTCAAATCTCAACAGACCAATAAGTAGAGAGGTTGGCCAGAAGGACACCAAACCATAAAACTCCCAGGCCTCCCACAACTAACCCTCTTTCACACAATGGAACCCACTTTTCAAAGTTTCAGTGTCCTTATAAAAGAGTGCTTTTAAATAGGGACTAGGTGTTAAAACAACATAAGTCTGATCGGAGCATTTTACGTTCAAATTATGGCCTTAGTGGATATGGCCAAGTGAAATCTTACAACAGATTGGGATTTGCATTCCTAGCTGTTGGTAATTGATGAATGTCAGTGCTGGGGTTTCATGCAGCTCTAATAATGGAGTAGTATGCATGCTGAGTACACACATGCAGATGAGAAGGAAAAGGGGAGCTGGATAATTGTCACTTATGGTAGAAGGTGATTTTCATAAACATAAACACCGCCATTACTGTTCTGAGGACCTTGACTTCAGTTTCCTGTCTGGCACATGTAGTCTTAAATTTTGAACTCTGATATGCAAACACTGTTTGCATTTCTTTTAATCAGTTTTCTTCTTGTTGACTTTTACCTATTCAGGTTTGCAAAACCAATTAGTTGAACCTGAACAAAAAAAAAAATGGGGATTAGCAATACAGATGAACTACCTAGGTCACCTAGAAAATTGTCATATTTGATCGTTTCATTACCTGACAGTTACTGTTTTAAGCACAACCATGATTTTTATGCTAGAGAGATTTTGAATGTTCTCTTGCAATCATTTTTGTGATTCTCCAGAGCCTCAGATAGCTTAGACACATCAGGACAATTTCTCTAGTGAATGTTTTATTTTTTTCTGGAGGTTAACTTCGTGTTTGGCCTCACGAAATAAAGAGATTAGCTCATCTTTCCTTTGTTGGGATTTGTTTACTAGTATTTTTATAAATGGTGCACAGACAATTCCAGGCACTTTACTACAAGATTCAGGGAAACATTTGGCTCATGGAAACTTCGCTCTGTGTCTTGCCTAAACAAATTTTGGAATTTCATGCCTTACTGTAAAACCATTTTACTCTCAGCCATTGTAAAAGTGATTTGAAAGACAATTGATTTTCCTTTCCACTATAGAGATGGGACTCAGAGATACATGTCTATACTACAAAGGTCTGAGGGCACTGTAACACACACACACACACACACACACACACACACACACACACACACACACACACGTGATTCTCTCTCTTTTTCCCACTTCATGCAATATCCAATGTAGGAAGGGACACTGGAATAGAAATGTTTCTGGAAAAGGCCTCACAGACACCCAGAGGTATGTGTCACTAAATCTCTAGGCATTTTAAAACAATCAAGTTGAAAAAAAATTAGTCATCACAGAAAGACGGCATTATACACTTTGCAAGAAGCATGGGAAACAAAAGTGCATCTACAACTCTGAGACACAAAGATTTAGACTCTCAAAGTGCGGCAGGTTAGCTGTAATCTTTATCACAGCTTTGATAAGAGTCCCCATGTGAACAATTGTAGGTGATTCTAAGACTGTGAAAGGTATTGTCACTGTAAGAAAATTAGCATGCTCCCACATACAAGAGAGCACTAGAGATCACTGTTAGTCTGACCACTAGATTCAAAGATGGGATTCCAGTGTTCTATTCACAGTTTTGGCAGATACAGCCTTTGGTAAGTTGTGGTATGCCCTGCCCATCTCTGTGTCTCCATACACCAGAGAGCATATGCTGTTTAGAGAGTGAACATAGCATCAGCTAGTACTAAACATTGTATGCACATCCACAATTATAAACCCTGACCTATGGTTTGGTTCTTTCATTGATAATGTCACCCATAGTCTCATATATGTGAATACTTGGTCCTCAGTAGTTGAACTGTTTGGGAAGGACTAATAGGTATTTCCATATTAAAGGAGGTGTTTCAGTGGGGGCAGGGTTTTAGATTTCAAAAGGCCATGTCATTTCCAATTAGCATTCTCTGCCTCATACTTGTGGATCAAGATGTGAGCTCTCAGCTACTACTCCAATGCCATGCCTGCCTGTCTGATGCCCTAATAAAATCCCTGATAAACTCTTTATTCTATAAATTGCTTAAATCATGTTCTATCACATCAATAGAGAAGTAACTGAGACATGGGAATACATACTGTCCACATTCTAAAGACATATTTAAAAGCCACATATAAAGCCAATGTGGTTTATAAAAGAAAACTTTCATCCAATGCATATTTGCATTAAATGAATTAATAAATAAATTAATGCTCTAAAATCTTTTCTACATGAGAAGTAATTAAAGGAAGGTGAGGCTAAGTAATTGGACAAGTTCACATTCTAGTGAAGTCTTGTGTCTAAATGGGTCTATTTTAATAGTTTGATGGGTAATCAAAACACAAAGTTTACTATAACTATAGTTTTAGCCTACTTGATGTCCCAAGAAATGGTCCACATACTGAAAAATCTTTGGTAAGTCAAGATTTTAGGTATATGTCATTCAGTCATCAACATTAGCATCAGAGAGAGAAAGAATTAAGGAAGGGAAGAAGGAAGGATAGAAGAAAAGAACATAATAGAGTTTACTCTGATTTGCTGGAGAGAGCCAACAAGCTGAGTACTCATAAGTACATATTTTCTCCGTTTATAAAATTTACCCACCCTACAACTGAATAGACACATATCTTGATAATTGATATTTCTAGTGATTAATGTTATGGTGAGTAATGTCATTTTACAAGCTGCTATTTGGAGGGTTAATGAGGAAAACTAGCTTATAATTCAATCTCATGATGATTCTAGAGTAAATGGGCACATTGTATGTTAATAGATTCATTTATCACTGCTTTCCAAAGCTAGATCAAACACTCTCCCATTCTGATGATTTGCCATGTTCCAGAAAGTACACACAGAACCAAGGGCACTAACAATTTTATGAAATTGTATTGAAGATTCTTATCTGGTAATTTCTGCACATGACAGGAACATAATTAGGGTAATTATCTCTTTTAAAAATAAAACAATTGAGTTTCTTTTGCTTAGAATTTAGAATCTTAACATTATTCAGATAATCACCTGCTTCTTATCTTGTAAATATGAACTAAAATCAATTGTATCTGAATCATGGAAAGTGTGTCTCTGGAACTTATAGCACCAATTTAGTCTATGTGGTAATTCATTGTTGAGTTATTTGAGCTTTTTATAAATATAAAATAGAAGTTTTAAAATTAATATTCACATACATCTCATAATGAGGAGGAGCCTTTGGCTCCAACAAGAACTTAGTATCCCAGAGCAAAATTTGCCCTGAAGAGTTATCTAAGAGAGAGGACAAAATGTAAATACAAATCTCCTAAACAAAGTCACATTCTGTTTCCAGTATTTGCTTTCTGTGAGTTTATAGGCTCCATAGTTGTTCAGGAAGGTTAAAACTCTAGTCTGTTGGGGAGAGGAAGATTCTAAGAACTGTGCTTCATGGGTGAAGTATTAACTCATTTGATTTTGATAATATACTCTCAGCAGTGATATGTTTAAATTTCAAAGAAAGCATCCTCCCAATGTCACTGGGGCATAAAGTATGTTCAGAAGGCAGAGTGTTTAGCAAGACTGTGGGCAAACAGCAAAAGAATCCTTGGTTTTACAATTTAACATTAATTATTTTATGGGAATAAGTGCAGTTAGAATAAAGACCTGAAAGAACTTTGTTTAGAACGCAAGAATAAAGTAAGGAAAAGATGTGTCCCTAAAGATTAATTTCTTTTAGGATGATTTCAGGATCACTTGGTTCACTGGAAGTTTAGTAAACTATCCTAGAGAACTGAAAAACAAATATTTTTGAAAAATTAATAAATTTCATATTTTATGATATACTGTAGTGCTAAAGTTCACTTAGGCCATTTGTAGTAACCCAAGTTTTTGTGAAGAAATACTTTGTGGTCTCAGTGTGTGCTGAAAAACACATAAATGGTAAGTGCTACTGTTCTGTCATCAGTTTTATTAGAGTGCATCAATGAATTGTCTGTGAATCGACCCCAAATGTATTCAGTGTGGTCAATACACATCACTATTCCTTTACCCCTGCTCCCATTGAAAGCACATATCAAATACCTTTCTGACATTATATTTTCTCCACCTTCCCCATTTTCTATAATTTGGTGTCCCCAAACCATTGCAATTCTTTCTATTTTTTCCTCTCTGATACTGTCTATTCTTAAACTTTGTTTCTATGTCAAAGAGTCTGCAAATGGTTTTATGAAGCATTCAATTTTTATACCACAACAAAACTAGCTTAAATTAGATATCATCTGGCAGAATTACCACCATTCCTTAACAATCTTCTTTTCTTGAAAGTTCAAAAAAGATCTAGGAATTCATTATCATTTCCACGCATATGTCAATTACCTAGAAAGTATCATTGTGTGAATGTGAGAGTGTACAGGCCCTAAAGTCCTATTTCCTTTCATGACCCTTCAATAATAAAATGTCATTAATAATTGATTTCTCCACATTGCCAGTTTCTTGACCCTGAAAGTACTTAGCAGGAAATATCAAGTTCCTGCTGTCTCCATTAAAAAAATTCCCAAAATTCTTTTCAGGTTTTGCTTTTTACAAGGAATTTTGTCATCTTGGCAGAAGTCACCAATTTTTGTTGATTTCCAAGAGACCCTAGCTTGGGATTTGGTATTTCTTAGAATGCTCAGAGTGTATTTCAAATTTTAAAATGTAAAAGATTATCTTATTCCATTTAGTTACTCTTGCATTTCTTTAACTTAAATAATTTTTCTGCATAGAAACTGAACAACTCACTGATGAGTGAAAAATGGGTCAAGACAGACAGTAAGGAAAAATTAAAGACTTCCTAGAATCGAATGAAAATTGATGTACAACATACCCAAATTTATGGACATATTGAAGGCAGTTCTAAGAGGCAAGTCCATAGCACTAAGTACCTATATAAAAATATTGGTGAGATTTCATACTAATAATTCAAAGACACACATGAAAGCTCTACAACAAAGAGAAGACATGTCTTAGGGTTTCTATTGCTGTGAGGAGACACCATGACCATGGCAACTCTTATAAAGAAAACACTTAATTGAGAGGGCTTGCTTACATTTTCAGAGGTTCAGTTCATTATCATCATGGTGGGAAGCATGATGGCATGCAGTCAGATATGGTCCTTGAGAAATAGCTGAGAGTCCTACATCTTGCAGGCAACAAGAAGTTGACTTAGATATTGGGTGGTATCCTGAGCATGGGAAACCTCAAAGTTGGTCCCCACAGTGACACACTTCCTCCAACAATGCTATACCCATTCTAACAAAGCCACACCTCCTAAGAGTGCCACTCCCTGTTAGATATTGGGTGACAATAACATTCAAACTACCACATTCCACTCCCTGACCCACATAAGATTGTAACAATACCATAATGCAAAATGCTTGTAGTCCAACTTCAAAAGTCCCCATCATCTCTAACAGTCTCAACAATGTTTAAAATCCTAAAGTTCCAAGTCTCTTCTGAGATTCATGAAATCTCTTAATTGTAATCCTCTGTAAAATCAAAATGAAAAAATAGATCACATAATTCCAACATATAATAGGAAAGGATGTATATTACCATTCCAAAGCACATGGAAGGGAGCATAGTGAGGAAATACTGGACTGAAGCAAGACTGAAAACCAGCTGAGCAATCTCCAAATTCTGTATTTATATGTCTGATGTTGAAATGCTCTTCAGTTCTCCAACTCCTTTCAGTATTGTTGACTGCAGCATACTTCTTTCTCTAGGCTGGTTCCACTCCCTATTAGCAATTTTCCTCTACAGATATGCCATAACTCTGGCATCTCTAGCATCTTGGGTTGTTCAAGACAATGACAGCTTTAACTTCACAGCTTAAAAATGGCCTCTCTGCTAGGCCTCCATTTTGAGATTCTGCTGACACATGCCTGGCTTTAGTGGCTTTATTCCATAAGTCTTTTCTTCTATTCTTACCTCTAAAGCCAGAAATATGTGGCCACAGATGCCAAGTTCTGCTGCTTGCTGGACCTGACTCCCTGTTCAATTACATCTTCACCAGCTTTCTGTCTTTCACTGCCTAAGCTTGGTCATCCTGAAACTGGATCTCTATACCAGGCTGAACTCAAACTCAGAGATCTGCCAGCTTCTGCCTTCCCAGTGCTAGGACTAGAGGTGTACCACACCACACCCGGCTCTAAGCTTTCCTTTAGTTCCTTTTTACAAGTTGGGAACTTAGCTGGGTGGGATCTTTCCCTAAAGTTACCACTCCTTTTATTCCATTTCTTAAGCCGCTTATCTCCTTGAACATAGGACTTATATCCATTCCACCTCCTGGTGCTCTTTTTCTCCTCAAAATTTACATTTTGTCATTTACCTTGATCAGCCTGCTCCTTTTCAAAATAAATCTTCATTTACCTTACCTTTAACAATGACATGACAGAGTCTATAGTAGGCTGTTTTGATATTTCTTCTGCCAATGGAATTAATCCAAAACTTAAGCCTGAGGCAGACTCTTTGGACGAGGGCAAAAAGCAGCCACTTTCTTCACCAAAATATCCCAAGACTGGTCTCTAGGCCACTTACTAACATTCTTCTATTCTGAAACAGCTTGATCCCCACAGTTCATTGCACCATATTCAGCACCACTGTATGCTCCTACTACTATGGCCCATTAAACAACACTTAATGCATTCCACTGCTTTTCTAACCCAAACTCCCGAAGTCCATATTACTATAAACAAAAACATGGTCAGGCCTTCCACAGAAATACCCAAATACCCCAGTTCTGTGTTCTGTGTATGTTAGGGTTTCTCTTGTTGTGAAGAGACACCATGACCTTGGCAACTCTTATAAGGAAAACAAATCAGCTCACTTACAATTTCAGAGGTTTAGTCCATTATTATCATGGTGGGGAGCATAGTAGCAAGCATGCAGATGTGTTGTTTGGTAAACAGCTGACAGTCCTATATCTTGCAGGCAACAGGAAGTCAACTGAGATACTGAGCAGTATCCTGAGTATAGAAAAACCTCAAAGTCCACCCCTACAGTGACATACTTCCCCCAACAAGGCCATGCCTACTCCAACAAAGCCACATGTCTTAATAGTGCTACTCCCTATGAGATTATGGGGGCCAATTACATTCCAACTACCATAAGACATTAAACCCCAAATTAGTTGATGGCAAGAAAAAATCAAACCCAGGGCTAAAATCAATAAAATAGAAACAAACACATAGGAAAAAAATCAATGAAACAGAGTTGGTTCTCTGAGAAAATCAACAAAACTGACAAACTCTTATTCAAATTAACTAAAAGGAGAAAGATATTATCTAAATTAACAAAGGTGAGATGAAAGGCAGGACATAACAGACACAAAGGAAATTCAGAGAATCATAAAGGCATTCTTTAAAAACTTATACTCTAGCAAATTGGAATATCTAAAAGAAATGTTGATATATACCAATTACCAAAGTCAAATCAAAATCAGATAAGTAATTTAAACAGACCTGCAATTCCTGTAAAAAGAAAAGGAACATTTGACAATTTGTTTCATTATACCACAGTTACCCTGATACCCAAACTACATAAAAACCCAACAAAGAAAGAGAATTACAGACCAATTTCCCTTATGAACATACATTCAAAAATTGTCAATAAAATACTCGCTAACGTAATCCAAGAACACATCAAAAAGATAACCCACCATGACCAAGTAGCTTTCATACTAGACATGCAAGGATGGTTCAACATAGGTAAATGGATAAATGTAATCTACTATATAAACAAATCGAATAAAAGTACTACATGATTATCTCATTAGATGCAGAAAATTACTTGGACTAAATCTAACACCCCATCATAATATAAGTCCTGGGGATTAAGGTACAAGAGACATATATACCTCAATAAGGAAGTATGGAGTAAGCTTATAGCCAGCATCAAATTAAATGGAGCGAAACTAAAAGCAATTAAACTAAAATCAGGAACAAGACAAGGTTGGTCCTCTCTTCATAGTCAGTTTGTATAGTACTTTTAGGTAGAGCAATAAGACAACTGAAAGAGAACAAGGGGATACTAATTGGAAGGGAAAAATTCAAAATATCTTTATTTGAAGATTATGTGCTAGTATATATGAGACCCTAAAAATTCCACTGGTAAACTCCTATAGCTGATAAATACTTCCAAGAAAGTAGCTAGATACAAAATTAACTGACAAAAATCAGTAGCCTTGCTAATACAAACGGCAAATGGACTGCAGAAAAAAAAAATCAGAGAAACAACAACTTTTACAATAGTCTCAAATAATATGAAACATCTTGGAGTAACTCTAACCAAGCAAATGAAAGATTATGATAAAAACTTTAAGGTACCGTAGAAAGAAGATGAAGAAAATATCAGAACAGTAAAGGATATCCTATGTTCATGGATCAGGAGTATTAACATAGTAAAAATGGCCATCCTACCTAAAGCAATCTGCATATTCACTGCAATACCCATCAAAATTCCAAAACATTTCTTCACAGATCTTGAAAGGACAGCCTTCATCTCCATATGGAAACACAAATACCTAGGATAGTTTTAAAAAATCCTGAATAATGAAAGAACTTCCAGAGGAATCGCCTTCTACAACCTCATATTGTACCACAGAGGTAAACTAATAAAAACATCATAGTGTTGGCACAAAAACATTAACATCAAAATCAATGGAATCAAACTGAAGACCCAGATGTAAATCCACACAGCTATGGACAACTGATTTTTGAAAAAAGACAGCATCTTCAACAAAATGGTGCTGGCAAAACTAGATGGCTGCATGTAGAAGAATGCAAATAGTTCCATGCTACCCTGCACAAAGCTCAACTCCTAATGGATCAAAGACCTCAGCATGAAAACAGATGAACTGAACCTGATAGAAGAAAAAGTAGGGAAAGGTTTTGAACTCAGTGACACAAGAAAAGGTGTTTTTTGAACATTAGCACAGATATTAAGACCAACAATTAATAAATGGGACATAATGAAACTGGAAGGCTGTTGTGGGATGTCTTTCTGTATGCTGTGAATATGTGTGGCTCCCACTGGATGATAAATAAAGCTGTTTTTGCCTATGGTAAGAAAGCTTACAGCCAGGGGGGAAATCCAAGCAGAATTGCAGAGAGAGGAAGATCAGGAGCAAGAGACACCAGCCAGCTGCCCAAGGAGCAAGAAGATGCCCACAGATTGGTAACATCGCCACCACGTGGCAACATATAGATTAATAGAAATAGGTTAAGTTATAAGAGCTAACAAGCAAGAAGCCTGATCCATAGGCCATATAGTGTGCAAATAATATAAGCCTCTGTGTGTTTACTTGGGACCAAATGGCTGCAGGACTCAGGTGGGAGAGATTTGTCCCAATTGTGGGGCCAGGCGGGACCAGAGAAACTTCTGGCTACAAAAGGCTTCTGTCAGGCAAGCTGCTCTGTTGTGTGGATAAAGCAAAGTGGTCACATACGGAATTGGAAAATATTTTTAACTACTATCCATCCAGTAGAGGGCTAAAAATCAAAATATGTAAAAATAACAAAAAACAAAAAACACACCTAGATATAAAGAAAACAAATAATCCAGTTAAAAATGGGGTACAGATCTAAACAGAAAATTCTCAAAAGCGGAATCTCAAATATTTGAGGAACAAAGACATGTTCAACATCTTTAGCTATCAGGGAAATGTAAATCATCAACTTTGAGATATAATTTTGCACCATTCAGAATGGTTAAATAAATAAACCAAGAGCAGCTCATATTGGCAAGGATGTGGCATAAGGGCAACACTCTCCATTGTTGATGGGAGTACACGCTTATATAGGCACTATGGAAATTAATGAGGGATAATCCCCAGGAAGATGGGGATAGATCTACCTAAAGATCCAGTTATACCACTCTTGAGCATACACACAATGGACCCTTCATCCCACTACAGAGGCACTTGCTCAACTGTGCTCACGGCAGCTGCATTCATAAGAATCAAACATTGGATACCACATGGATGTCCCTCAACAGAAGAATGTGCCTTCTCTTGGGCTCTTTTCCTTCAGTTTGTTTTGTCAAGTCCAATGCATTAGTTTTGTTTTGCCATAGTATAGTATAGTATTATACTATTTATTAAACCATAGAAGCTTGTTTGCTTTCTAATGAGGAACAGAAAGGGTGTGGATCAAGATTGGAGAGCATGTGGGGAAGAACTGGGAGGAGTAGAGGGAGGGGAAACCCTAATCAGGATATATTCTGTGATAATCAAACCTATTTTCCATAATGAAAGAAAAGAAATACAAATAACAGGGAATGTTTTAAAATGAGTAAGTCACAGTGTTCAAATTAATTGAAAATATTCAAAATAAAAATAGATGTCTTTATGTTTCAAGTAGATTTATCTTTAAATTTTCTTTTAAAAATATTTATGGGTATATATATGAGCCTTAAGCAAGTTCTCTTCCTAGGTAACACATCACCAAATATACATTTTTTCCATAGCTACTGTCTATTTATTGGGGAGAGGTGTGATGGCTGTGTTTCCCAATTAGTTTTCTCTTCCAATATTGGTAAGACTTCTTAAGTTTAAAGGACATCCTCCACAGACCTGGACTAGATATTCCCACACATATAAATCAGCTTACACAAACATTCCATTTCTAATATTCCAGCTATAGTAAAAACAGTGAGAGGGACAGTTGATTATAATCAGGATTCACTATTCTCGGTTGTTATTTCTATGAAAAGCACATTAATATTTAATAATCATAGGACCTTGGTGATTTTTATCATGCTACGAATGCTAATGTGAATGAGGACAGCTCATTCAAAAATAATTCAAAAATTATTTCTTGAAACAGAGAATTGTGCAATAAATGCTTTGTTGTGGATGTTTGAAATGTTGTAAATCCAAGTAAATTCTAAAATGGTGCAAAATTCCTGCTTTCTAAGGAGAAGCTTCTGGTTAGATATTCATGTGGCTCATTAGAGGTTTGATTTAGTGATGCTACAGGAAGAACAGTATGAGATATGAGGATTTCCACAAATCCTTACAGTTTCAACCCTATACGAATTTTGAGGGCAATAAGTACAAGCAAAACATTCACAGTCATCAAGACTATGCATGTAAAATAGGGAGTTGAGTTGTTAAAATTGTTAATTTAACAATGTGATTATACATTTTTAATAAAATGATCCCATGTAGGTATAAATAAATTTTCTTAAAAGTGAAATATAGTTAAGAGGTTCAAAGTAAATTTGGAAACCTTTAAGTTGCCAACCAGGTATTCCTAGAAGAGTCACACTACTCCACAGATGAATATTCAGAGTTATCACCCACAATCTCATGCATTCTAATTTATCTAAATATTCTGCTTTTGTTGTTTTAAAATATACTTTATGTTTCCTAGTTTGACTTTCAGCAAATGTTCTTTGTTGCTTTCATAAAACAATGACTATTCTGCCCAATATTCACATGAAGAGCTTGTCCACTCAACACAAAAGTACATGGAATGAGAGAAAAGTAACTAATGTATGTGTGTATGTATATAAGCACAGTATATGCATGTATTCTTGTCTGAATTTATGTGGGTGGGTGTGGGTGCACATGCCACAGGGTGGATATGGAGGTCAGAAGACAGCTTTCAGCAGTCACATTTCTACTTTTATTATATGGATTTTGTGGATGAACTCAGGTCATCAGCAAGTCACAAAGCCACTTCCTAAGTCACTTACTCTCTGGGCCCAGGAAGGCAGAAAAGCTATTCAAAGGCTAGACACTGGGGCATTCATCAGAAGCATCTGGTTAGCTGATCCAGTTGAAGACACAAGGAGCAACCATATTGGTTGGGCTGGTTTACATCAGCTTTTAGCAACTTCAGAGCTCAGCAGTTTGCAGTCTGCATGTGATCCCTGGATGGTGTCTGTTAGCCAAGTGGAAACCTGCTAAGACAATATAGATTAGGGACAGAAGTTAAAATTTAGAAACATAGACTTGGAACTTTTAGGCCCACAGTCTTAATAATTGAGAAAGTGAAGGAATCCCAAGACCAGAGGAGAGATCCAATTTTCAGGAATAGACAGGTACAGAAACTTAGGATGTACTTATCTGGAGTTTGTTTGAGCTGTGGTAGGTATATCCAAGTCATGACTTATTTGACTTTCCAAAGATTACATGAATTTTTAGTTTACAAAAGGATATAAAAGTTCTAGATACATTAGCATTACCATTGTATCAAAATTCCCATTATAGAGAAAGCAGCAAACTGGTGTTAAACAGCTGGAACAGATTTATGCCTTTGAGTTATAGCAAAAGCTATGAGTTTGGGTTAAAAGGCATGAACATCTTTTCCTCTGTCCAGGAAGCCAGATATGTTTTTAGCCCAATGAGAGGTTTCTCTAAGTCTGTATTTAGATGACAACAAAAGGAAATTAAAAAAAAATCTTGAGATTGTTACTGAATAGTAAGTAGTTGTCTTAGTTAGAGTTTATATTGCCACGAAGTGACACCATGACACTATGGCAACTCTTATGAAGGAAAACATTTATTTGGGCTGGCTTACAGTTCAGAGTTTAGTCCTTTATCTTCACACTGGAAAACATGGCAGTGTGGAGTACCGGCACACATGGAGTTAAAAAGATAGCTGAGAGTTTTACATCTTGATCCTAGGCAAGTGGAAGCGAACTAACTGTCTGCCACACTGGGCATAGCTTGAGCATAGAAGACCTTAAAACCTACCCATATAATGGCACATGTCTTCCAACAAGGCCATACCTATTCCAACAAGGCCATACTCCTAAATGCCACTCCCTATGGGGGCCATTTTCTTTCAAATCACCACATTCCACTCCCTATCCCCCATAAGCTTATAACAATATCATAATGCAAAAATTCATTCAGTCTAATTTCAAAAATCCCCATTGTCTATTACAATCTCACAATTGTTTAAAAGTCCAAAGTTCAAAGTCTCTTCTGATATTCATGCAGTCTCTTAACTGTAATCCCCTGTAAAATAAAAATCAAAAAGCAGATCACATACTTTCAACATGTAATGGCACCGGATATACATTACCATTCCCAAACATACAGAAGGGAGCATAGTGAGGAAATACTGGACCAGAGCAAGAGCAAAACCCAGCTGGGCAAACTCTAAACTCTGCATCTCCATATCTGATGTCAAAACACTCCTGATCTCCAACTCCTTTCAGCACTCTTGATTGCAACATACTTCTTTATCTTAGGCTGGTTCCACTCTCTGTTAGGAACTTTCCTCAGCAGAAATCCCATAACATCCTCCAACATCTTGGGGTCTCCAAGGCAATCCAGTGTTCACCTTCACAGCTTCATGCAATGGCCTCTCTAGACTTTCATGCAGGGACACCCCAAACACATGCCTGGCCTCAGGAGCATGGAGGATGATACCATAACCCCTTTCTTTTATTCTTGACTCTAAAGCCAAGACCATGTGGTCAAGGCTGCCAAGTTTTTCGGCTTGCTGGGGCTGGAATATGGCCCTCTCATTCAATTACATCTTTACCAGCTTTCTGGTTTTGATGGTTTCCTTCACTGCCTAAGCTTGACTGACATGAATCTCAATCTCTAGACCAAGCTGGCCTCAAATTCAGAAATCTGCCTGCCTCTACCTCTGCCTTTGGAGTGCTGGGAATAAAGGCATGTACCATCACACCTAACTCTGAGCTTTTCTTTAATCTCTTTTTTCACAAGTTGAAAGCTTATCTGGGTAGGATCTTGCCCTGAGGTCACCGCTCCTTTTTTTTCCATTTCTTCATTTATTTAACTCTTTGAACATAGGATGTAGCTACATTCTACTTCCTGGTGTTTCTTTTCTCCTCAAATTGTACATTTTGCATTTTTTATATGCTAACTTTCTTCTTTTCATTAGTGTTACCACTAATAACCACATGACAATGTCTATAGTAGGCTGTTTTGAGATTTTCTCTGCCAATGGAATAAACTCAAAACTTCACTCTAGCCCCAGGAAGACTCTTCAGACAAGGGAATAAAGCAGTCACATTGTTTATCAAAATGTTACAAGAATGATCTCTAGACAACATAGTAAAATTCTTCTCTTCTGAAACCTCTTGAGTCAGGTCTCCACAGGTCAAATCACTCTCAGCACCATTGTCTACAATGCTCTTACTAGGATGACCCATTTATTCCCACTTTAAGCATTCAACTGCTTTTCTAATCCATAGTTCCAAAATCTATATTCCTCCAAACAAAAACATGGTCTGTCCTATCACAGTAATATTCTAATCCCTCGTACCAACTTTTGTCCTAGTTAAGGACTCTATTGCTGTGAAGAGACACCATGACCATGGCAACTCTTATAAAGGAAAACATTTAATTTGGACTGGCTTACAGTTTTAGAGGTTTAGTCCACTATCTTCCTGGTGGGAAACATGGCAGAATGCAGGCAGACATGGTACTGGAGAGGAGGCTGAGAATTCTACATCTTGATCTGATGCTTGGATTCTAACAGCTCCCTCAGGGGAGGGGGTGAGAAAGTGTGGCGTCAATGGCACAGACACTGGGAGTCCATTGAAGGCAAATAACAAACTCATTTATTCAATAAGAGGGATGGCCTTATATGCCCTCCTCCCAGCACCCAGTCTGTGTGGTTATTCAATCTGGAACTGTAACATCAATCAGGAACTCTGACAGTGACTGTTGCTAGGCCCTCAGGCAGACTCTGCACAATCAGGAAATCTGACAGTGACCAGGAACTCTGACAGCTCCTGTTGCTAGGCCCTCAAACAGACTCCAGGTTGACTCGTAAGGAGTGCATTATGTAAATGCCTTGGCAACTGGTCTGAGCCAATTTCCTCAACCCTATGGGCCATAGTTAATAGGAAGTGAACTGTCTGATACACTGGTGTAGCTTGAGCATAGGAGATCTCAACCCCCACCCCTCCATAGTGATACATTTCCTTCAACAAGGCTATACCTTCTAATAGTGCCTCTTCTTCTGGATGCCACTTTCTTTCAAATCACCACAGTAGTCAGTGCTCTACCAGTTTATTAGAACTCCATTGATCAATGTTAATATTCTGAACCTTTGAAATCTTAGTATAACAAGAGCATAGAAGGGGGAAAAAATCTAAATCTAAAATGTCTCTTATTTTTATGTATCTTGAATCATTTTTATGCCTTTACAATTTGCATTATATATCTTAAGTCATTTTCTTAGTTACTCAGAACTTATGTGGACCTTAAACCTCTTTTTACTCAATCTAATCACTCACCAGAGATGTGAATAATTATTACTGAGAACAGTCATTGCAAAGCATTATTCTTTAGTGGATAGTTCAAACTTAGTGGACATTTCAAACTTGTTTGTCCTTTAGTATGAAGCCTGTGAGCAAGGCAAATCTGTCTGCCTTTTCTTAACAAGAGACCTAGTAGCTTTAACTAACTAATAAACTGACTAATGAGCTAACTAGGTGGCTACAGCTTTGTGAGGAGGAGCTGGTTGCCTGCTGCTGTCAAGCTCTTAAAGCTATGTAGTTAGCCTAGCTGTCATCATTATCAGAGATCTGAGAACAACGAATTATAGCAGGAATTATTAATCCAAATGGTCTACGTATCAATTAAAATTACAGAGACCAGTACATAGTCTATTTCCTAGACAGTAACCTAAGGTTCCTGTGGTCTCCATGGCATTGGGAGCAGAGGTAGCAGGACAGCATCAGTCTTTGGCCATCAGGCCCAGAAGACAAGAGGCTTCTCTGTGGAGAAAGAACATGGGATTGAGCTTACTCTTTCTAGGCCAAGTGAGGCAATCAGCTCTCCAATGCCCTGCTTGTCCACAATTTGAGCTAGGTTCTGGCAGCAGGTAAGGCATTGGGGCACTTTTCCCCAGTGGTCAGCTTAACCATAAGCCAGGTGAAGTTGTTGTGGTACCCCATAATCTTTTTGGAAAACTTGGAGTTCCCCATTAGGATCTGTGAATCTCTGTCGTAGTAAGTTTAAGCATCTAAATGCCATATTCAGCAGAACTCTGACAAGTTTGAGGACCATTATCTATTAAGTATATCTCAGTCAAGCAACTCTTACTTGTTTTTGGTTACTTTCTTTAGGTTATACCTTGAAAACATGTACAGGAAGCTAAATAAAGCTTTTCCTGTATTTAATTATATTAGTACTTAGCATGGCTATATAAGTATATATAAGTATAGTTCTGAAGTTATTAAAGCTCAGTCATCTTTAGCAGTTTATAATAAAAATAACAATTTCTGAATTGAAGCTCTTTTCATGAATACAGTTAATAGGGAGAGTGGCAATTTTATTTTCCTGGTCCTTACATAGTGTACTATAACAGTTTTTTTATGACTCAGTTTACTGAAATATCTATGGGTGAACAATGCCAGAACAAACAAGGTGGTCAGCCACACATTCTTAAGTCAGTATTTGTGAGCCTGAATGGATCTTAGGAAAGGAGAGAACTTCTGCCAGACTATTTAGGTCATTGTCTTGCTACATTATAAGACAGGAATACCTCAGTCTCT
>CABHPP010131718.1:20371-31046 GCA_902168425.1 Peromyscus attwateri | reverse complement strand
GGGACGAAAAACAGAAAGTCTAAAGTGCCAGGAAAAGAGATAGAAGGAAAGGAAAAAATTACATTTTTCTGAGTAAGGACTCAGGAACACAAGCAGGCTTAATCCAGCTGCATGGCTGTGCCCCCCAAAGCAGCTGCACAAGAGGCAGGAAAACTGTATCATCTTATTAGAAGGATAACTATTCCTCCCTTCTCTTTAGCATGAGTTAAGGTGAATCTGCCTTCCTAAGGAGTGCTCCCTTAGGCAGGCAATTGATCTGGCCAATAGCAATGTGAGCTCTACACTCAGTAGAGTTACTTCTCTTCAAAGGAAGGACATGGAAGCCCAAAGTGTCAGGGAGACCTTGGCTAGGAAAGAGATAAAAGAAGAAAGGAAAAGTTACACTTTTCTGAGTAAAGACTCAGGGGAGTGGGCAGGTTTAATTCAGCCATGTGAATTAAATGGCTTTTAATTGGCTCCATAAGCAAGTGCGGTGGGGTAGACAGAGACTTCTTCAAACTTGTTTGTGGGAGGAACTCAGAAAAGTTTGGAGATACTGGCTATGAGCAAAACTCAATGAGAGATCCTTTTTTCTATTTCACAGGACTAGAGTATTGGCAGGGATTAAATAGTAAAAATGTGCTATGAGGTTTCAGGTGCAAATAAGAAATCTGTGTTAGAATTGAACTAAAGGCTATGTGCTGAATCGCAGCAAAGACTTTGTCTACCTTTTATCATTGTCTTGAAACTGGGAGAGGTTGAACTCTAGAGTGATTCATCACCCCCTTTCAGATGTCCACGTGAGTATTGCTGGCAGCTTTAACCAGGTTTCTAGTCAGAATTGGGAGCAAAAGCAAAGCAAATGAGTGTGAAAGACTCGGGGTTGTGAGGTGGCTCACTAGATAAAACTCTTGCCATGAATGCTTGAAGACCTGAGCTCAAATGCCCAAACCACACATGAAGCTAGCACCCACCTGTAATCTCAGTGCTCCATGAGGAGACGGGAGGTAGAGACAGGAAAATCCCCAGAAACTCCCAGGCCATTACCAAAACTGGTGTTTACAGCAATGCAAACAGAGACTCTGTCTAAAGAAATGAGAGGCTATATAAAGTACTCCTAATAAAAGGATAGTAACAGCTGTGGAGCTTGCCTGCAATTGGACTAGGTCCTCTGCATAAGCAAGACAGTTGTGTAGCTTGGTTTGTTTAAGGGCCCCCTGGCAATGGGAATAAGATCTATCCCTGGTACACGAATTTGCTTTTTGGAGGCCATTACCTATGGTGGGACACCTTGCACAGCCTTGATGCAGAGGGGAGGGGCTTGGACCTGCCTCAACTCAATATACTAGGCTTTGCTGACTCTCCATGGGAGGCCTTACCTTTTCTGAGAAGGGGATGAGGGTGGGCTGGGGGGGAAGGCTGGGGGAGCGGGAAGATGGATGAGACAAGGATCTGTGGTCGGTATGTAAAATGAATAAAAAAACTCTTGATAAAAAAACAAGAAATGAAAGGCAAGGCAGATGTTACCTCCCTGGCCTGGATCGATCTCTCTCTCTCTCTCTCTCTCTCTCACACACACACACACACACACACACACACACACACACACTCACTAATTTGAAGAACCTGACATTTCCAGGAAGAGAAATTTAGATTGGGACCAAGAAAAGTGGCCACTGAAAAGATGGAACTTACTAAAGAGAAGCCACGTCCTTTGCACCAAGAAAAGAAAGTGCTGGGAGAGTGTCTCAGGGATTGGGTAGGCCCATCCACAATAAACTCAAGGGTGCAAATGTTTGGCTCATTTGATGGACTTATGTCTGAGAAAAGAGTTCCAGGGACTCTCTGCATTCACAGAACCACAAGTATTTGCTCAGGTTCAGGATCCAGGCACTCAGAGGTTGTAATATCCATGATCCACGGGTGTGTGACTAATGCTCCAGCCTGTGACATGCCTTGGCAATGTCCATATGCTGCTGACTTTCCAGGGATTCACAGATAAGAACTTACCTTGAACTCAGAGCACATTTTTTGAACTTGAATTTTGAACGTTAAAATTGTTAAGACCGAGGACTCTTGGAGATAACCTAAATGCATTTTGCATTATAAATTAGACATGAGGTTTTTGGAGCTCAGGGTAGAATGTAGGTAAGGGGACATATTTGGCTATCAAGTTGACAAGAGGTAGAAATCTGATGAGTCATCTTTACTGTCAACTTCAACAGACTTAGAAACTAAGTTAGCAAAGCACAACTCTGGCTGTGTCTGGAGACATAAACCTTGCTCTTAATGTTGGCACCCCTCACAATAGGCTGGGAAATGGGGTGAAACAGAAATAACAAGGAAAATCCCTACTAGTTTAGCCATCCTCCTCTTTCCCTGTCCTCCATGAGGCAAGCTGGCACCACACCCTTCTTACTATGATGAGCTGAAACTGTGAACCATAGTAAATCTTACCTGTGTTAAACCGAAGAAAAAGTATATTACTGGAAGCACGTGGGAATATAAATGTTAAAGATACTGGTACGTTGTATGCCAGGATACAAAGTTACTATAAAAATAAGTAGAAAGGAAGACATCCTAGGGATATGTAGGCTATGTGAGTGGAAAAACTGCAAACACTAAAAGAAAAAGGACATGTGATCAAAATGAAGTACATACATTCTGGACACCAGAATTAAGACGAAGCTCTGCTACACACAGCAGCAGTCCCTCCAAGATATAAACCTGTTGGATGGATTCTCAGTACTCACAGGAAAAGAGGTGGGTAGAGTGAGCAAACATATTGGCAAAATAAAATGAACCCAGGTGGTAGTGACTTGTTCGGCTTCTAGGTTCCCTATGGTACATGGCAAAGGAACACGAGTTAGAAGATGGAGGGGATATACTGACTTTATGAAGCTTTAATTTTTACATATCTCTGAGGAAACTGCTATTATGGGCACCTTGCCATGAACAGCAGCTCTGTGAACTCACTGTTGCCACTGGGTTGCTCTTGATTTCCTCTGTCTCCATGTTTCCACCAGAGGTAATTTCTCTCCTTCTCCTTCAGGAATTCCAATTAATATTTCCAATACAGTTCATGGTAAAGAGTTGTTACTCTTTCATCACAAATCTTTTTATTTTGCCACTACTTTTGAAAGACTTTTAATTCAACAAGGGACTTTAGATTGCTGGCTATTTTACTATTACACTTTAAAATTGTCTGATACTTTCCACTGTCTGACTTCTTCAGTTCTCTTGAGAAGTCAATCAGCTATTGCTAATGTTGTGTGAGAGGTAATGTGTTGTGTCTTAGGCTCTTTATAATTTATTTTTTATCTTTGTCTTAAAATACTCTACTATATAGAGTTAGTGGGTTTTTGTTTGTTCACATCTCTAATGTATCAGAGTTTGGTTTCACAGGTCTTCATGAAACTTCAGCTTTATTACTTTCACCATTTTTGAAACATTTCCAAACTTGTTGGCTTCATTCACTGTTCCTGCTGCTTTCTGTCTCTCTCTTTGGTTGCAAACACCCACCACCCACACCCAACCACCCCCCCTACACACATACATAGAGTGTGTGTGTGTGTGTGTGTGTGTGTGTGTGTGTATGTGTGTGTGTGTGTGTGTATACATATATATATATGGGGGGGGTCTACATGATAATCCCTTCAGAAATTATCCATCTCATTTACTAACTCACGGGCAGAATGCTGACAGATTGTCTCTACTTTAAGATCATCTATATTTTCAGATATTTTAGGACTTGTATTCTACCTTCTCGTGTGTAGTGTAGAACCATCAGCATATGGTACTTATCATGGCTTCTCCTTCAGGGATGACTTTTACTGCAATTATTGTTGCACCAGTGAGAAGCTGCCCGAAATACAATAGATTCCCATCTTTCATTTAGTTTCATGTCTCTTGCTCTGAAGATAGCTTACAAATCTTCAAATTCCTAGAAAGGAAGCAGCCTTCTTCTCTCCCCACTTCAAACAGAGTGCTCTATGTCTCATTTATCTCAAGAACTTTGCAGCTGGCTGCCCTACCAAGTCTGTTATTCCGCTTACATTTCCTAAACCCCATATGATGAATGAAGCTTCTGGTTTTGTTGACCTTCAGCATTTCCCTTCCCCCTTTGTTCCATCAACCTTAAGAATTGGGACCTGACCCAAGAATAACACATGAATTATGGGCTCTCCATAATGAGCCTTTGATCTCTAAAGACATGGGAAATCCTCTGGTTTCTATAAAACTCTACCACAGCCTCAGATGGATTATTCATGAGTATACAATTTTATCCATATTCTGTGTTCTCAGTGGGGATGTTTAAGTTTCAAGTTATAATGGCAGAAGATAAATCAGGAAACAGATAAAATCAGTGTGCTGTTCAAAAGTGTCAAAGAGAGACAGACATAATGGTAGTATTCTGTCTATCCTTGTACCCACTGGCAGTGTCTATGATCTTCACAAAGCCATGCTGTGCTACATCAGTAGCTATTTGATTGATAGTTGATCCTGTTCACTTTTTGCATCTTTCTAACTTAGCTATTCATCTCCCCAAATATTAAATCCCTCTTGAATATTTTCCAGTTTCAAAATGTATTGTTTTTTAATGGACTTAATGACTTGTTGTCATGCCGTGTGCTAACAACTTAAATTTCTTGTTGATCAAAACAATACAGAAAAAGAAAAGGGAAATCACACCACCCTCTTGACTTATAACATTCCCTTAATGTAAGAGATTAGTTCAGTGTTAACTAACATGCTGTTTATTTATTCATTGTTTCATGAAAACAGTTTCTTTTTTCAACTAGGAGCTTCATTTAAAACATGGAGGGGGGGTTCCATTTTAATTTTGCAAAGCTTTCCTGTAAATGTATGTCACATAATCCAGATATCTAGATTCAGGCTGTTTTATGCATTTCAACACTGAAAGTAAGTGTTCCTAACTTTTATTCTTTGGTGACTTAACACATATCATCATCTGGCAAATGAAATGATTAACAAGGCCGTAAACATGGGTCTGAAATTGCATTCATGAAAACATGTCAGTCCTTATAAGCCTCATCAGTACCTGGACCTGTCGTGTACTGAATGCTCTGAAGTTATTACTCTCCTCAAGGTCTTGCTAGCAGTGGTGTTTCACTGAATATACCTTATTGAGATGGTAACTTCTTGGAGGTTCCTATAAAATGTTAAGTATGTTTTTATTTACATTCATACAAAGTTTTCATCTTAGTAGTCCTTAATGGTGGCATTTGCCATCACTTGGTCTTTTAAATTTGACCCAAATGTCTTCCCTTTGTCCTTCCTTCAAACATCAAAGCTATGAATTTACTTTTCCTGGCTCTAGACTAATCCTGCCTTTGCAGCTACACATCCCTCTTCTATGGTGATATTTTCTTTTGTACCAAAATGTTATATGTTAATAAGTAAAGTTGCCTAGGGGTCAGAGCTATCAGCAAGCCATAGCCAGAGTCTGGCATAGTGGCGCACACCTTTAATCACAGAACTCGGCAGGCAGAGCTAGATAGATCTCTGTGTGTTCAAGGATATAGCTAGTATTGGAGACACAGGCTCCAATGTGTGTCTGGAGGTCTGTATAAACAAGCAGTGACGAGGCAGTCAGGTGGTTGGGTTTACGACCAATGAGAAGGCAGAACAGAATTCTATTTAAAGACGAATGCACAGGAAATACCTCCCTTTTCTCAGAGAGGTTGCTTTGGCGAAAGAGGCTAGCCAGCAGCAAGCGGGTAAGGCTCTTAGCTCTGACCTCTTGGGTTTTTCTCTTTACCTTGGCTTTGTGTTTCTTCTTTAATACGTCTACACTCTTCCCTGGGTCACTTGTTTTAATTTGTGTTTTTTTCCGAAAAAGAGCAAGTGTTTTCTCTACAACTTCATTCAAGCCCATTGGATACTTTCCCAACATTTTTTAACTGTTTGATTTTCATGATAATTTCTGACTGAGTGTGAAAGACTTAGGTCACAAACTTTCACTAACCTAGCCTCTCAGCTGTGCATTGCTGCACTGTCACATTTGGGGTCTTGCTTCGGACCACTGTTGGGTGATATTTTTAACACACAAACTTTAACTATCATTTCCAACTATAAATAAGAACAACACCTCTGTAAAATACCTAAGGATATGTGAGGAAAAATATATAGTGGATATTTGTAAAGATATAAGGATAATCATGGGAATGTAATGAAAGTCTTCCAGAACCCTGAAATGAAACACTTCCTGCAAACAGCAATGAACTAAAGTTACAAACCTGGACGTCTAGTGGATCATGTCAAGGAGGTCTGTAGCCCTAGCTTTAACATGACAGAAGGAAAATAATTCACTCAAGACAGAGCTAGAAATAGGCTTCAAATAAAGTGAGACCCCCCTCTCCTATTGAGGATTGGATTATGGTACCACAAATAGAAATGTTAAAGCTTCCATTCTAGTTCCCTTGGAATGTGATTCTACTTGGTAACAGGGACTATAAAAGCACACTTAAATTAAAATGAGACTGTAAGTGTGGGACCTAGTCTAACCTGACTTGTTTTCCTATAAGACAAGGAGACTTGAAGACTTAAAATGCCAGGCTTGTTCACACTAAGAAACAGTCTCATGAAGGCACAGTGAGAGGAAATTTGTAAACACAGGAGAAAAAAATCTACTACTACTTCAATCTTGGATTTCCAATTTCCACAAAAGTGAAAAAATAAATTGCTGTCATATAAGCATCTGTTCTGTAACATTTGTTGAGACAGCCTTAGAAAGCTTACATGCCCCAATAAAAGGGAGCATCCTAAGGAAAAGGGAGGTAAGAGAGCCACCCACCATTAACTGTAGGCAACAAAGAAGTTTGCCAGTTATAGCAAAGATGGAGAAAACTCCGTGAAACCAAATGTTACAACCATACATACAAACATTTGTATGGTTGGGATTCAATTTTCTACTACCTTCCAAAACCAAGAAAAATGACATAAAACTTGCAATTTTATCAAGGTATACATCAAGATTCTCACGGAATGACATTTTAACCTAGAATGAAAGGTGTTGAGATCACCTTGGTAACAGCAAACAATGAGAAAGAGAAGCACACACCCAGTCCTCTGGATGAATCTAGTTCCCACAGTGACTGACAAAGCAATGTCTTTGTGCTTCTCACCCATCCCATGGTGTGTGGCTGTCTTTCTGGTGACTATATATGTAACATGTCTACCAGGCCATAGTGGGCCAAAACAACTACTTGAAGGTAGTGACAATACCCACATCAAGGCAGGCCTGGGGCATGATGCTTCTGGTTTGCATTTAGTACTGCCAAAGGCAAAAGGCATAGAATGGAGAATCCTGATACATGTAGGTATAGAAGGAAAGGACAAAAAAAAAGATGAGAAAAATATTTGAACGGTTCTCAATTTCCAAAATCAATGAGTGGCAAATTCACAGATTCTGGAAGATGGACAGGTCTTAAAATGAATATTATATAATTTCCAACCTAATACATTCAAGAAATAAAGTGGAAACAGAGAAACAACAAAAACATATGGGGGGAAAATCTACAAAAAGTAACTTTAAGTGATCCTTCACCTTTCTTGAAAATTGTTGAATGATTTCCATTAGTCAACAAAGAAAACAACCCACTCTGCATGTACACATTTTCTGAAGCTGGAGTCTTCCTATCTATCTAACTTTATTTGTCAATATATCAGTAAAGGTATCTACTCTGTTTCCAAGCTGTCATCTGACTAGAAACAGAATTCTCACTGTGCAGAGTACTGTGCTTTGCAACAGCCACCTAAAATCTTCCCTGTGGTGAGCATCACAGGGTGTTCTCACCTCCCCGACCATGCCAGCACACTCTGCCACTCACTGTTTCAGACACACTGTGCTTGACATTGTTCTTAAGGATGGGTACATGTCAGCTGAACTACTTCAAAGGACATTTTCAACGACAATGGATTAAAGCTATGGTTCCCACATTTGAGTCTAGTAACTGCATACAGTTCAGGGTTATAAATAATTTCTATCTCTCATTTGGCATCTCTTCTTGGCCCCTAGAACTACAGCAGAGAAAGGGTGATACAAACACCTAGTTTGTAGACAGATTTGTCTTTAGACCACCAGGTCAAAGAAAATGACACAGAGATGTATTACTAAATATGAAAGCTTCGCCTTAGCTTAGGCTTGTCCCACTAGCTCTTATAACTTAATTTGCCCACTTAGATTAATCTGCACTTTTATCATGTGGTTTTTTACCTTTCTTTCATTCTGTGTGTCTGAATCACCCCTGTGATTCATTGGCATCTCCCCTGTACCTCAATTATCTCATCCTGTTTCCTTTCATGCCAGAAGTCCTGTCTAAATCTCCTGCTAAGCTATTGGCCATTCAGGTTTTTATTACACCAATCGCAGCAGCACATTTTCATACAGTGGACAAATAATCCACAACACTTTCCCCTTTTTGTCTAAATAAAAAGTAAAGTTTTTTTTTAACTCTAACATAGTAAAACTATATACAATAAGAACAATTATCAGGAAAGAATTATATTGACAATGTCCAGTCTATTTGTATTTGGCATATTTGGAGAAACTACTCTATTATCTATCTTATCTTGATGAATTTGAAGTTTTATACCTAAACCATTTTCTATCATGACTTGTATTATCATCCTAAAACTGTTTTTTTTGGATCTCAAAACACTTTCTCATTTTCTTAAATAAACAATTTAAGCTTTTATGTCTCTCAACCTTATATGCAAAATTTTTCTTTTTTGGTTTTTCAAGACAAGGTTTTTCTGTGAAGCAGTCCTGGCTGTCCTGGAACTCATTCTGTAGACCAGGCTGGCCTCAAACTCACAGAGAGCAGTGTGCCTCTGCCTCTCAAGTGCTGAGATTAAAGGTGTGCATCACCATTGCCTGTCGAGTTTCTTTTTTGAATTTAGTAATAAGGAAAACTGCAACTATAACCATCTCGTCTTCAACCCCATCAGAGACCTGAGAAGAATATAGTATTACCTGATTAAACAGGAAGTGCAGAGCAAGCAACTTTTCCAAACTAAGGGATGACAGAGACAGATGGATGCATATACAGTCACTCCAAGGTTACCCGGCAATGTTGGGGCATCCATCTTCAGCTTACAGACCTAGAATATCTGACAGACTTTTCTGTGAAGCAGGAATTTTGAAGGACTGTCCTACATTGTCTTGGCAATGTTCAACAGTCACATTTTTGTCCAAATTGGACAGCATACTTGTTCCCAGTGACTAACTTTGTCACAGCAAAAGCAAATTCCATATAAAGTGCCTTTGATGCCCATCATCCTTTTTTGAAGTAAATTGGTTCTTCTAGGAGCAGATGTGTCTCATTGTCATGAAAAACCTTAGGTTATTAAAACATCTTAAATGCCATATTCTGTAGGTATCTGAAGTGTTTGAAGACCATCTGTCTATGTAAAATATATCTCTGTTTTACCTTGAAAAAATACCTAACATGACCACAAATTTGATTGTTAGATAACTAACTACTCACCTGTATTTCTTAATTATCTTAAATAATTTGTAATAATGTTTTTCAAGGACTAGAAATTTATATATGTTGTTAAATGAGCTACATAGGTACAATACCTTAAACAAAAAGTAGAAACATATACAGTATAACAAAAATAACCTTAAATTTTTATCAGCATATAAAAATCCATACCAATGTAAAATATTTTAGATTAGTAGATTTTTTTTTAGTTTAAAAGTAGATTCAATAATCTACCCTTTTTTCCTATCATTTCTATATCCCCTCTTTTTCTTTTCAGAACACGATCTCTGAATCTAATTTCTTTTGTTTAGTCTTTTTTCCTAGCCATTACTAATAACAACTTGTAACCAGCCCCCCTAAATGGTGATAAACATCAATAATTCACTAAATAACCAAAAACCACCCATCCCACCTCTTGGGAATATAAGCATCATGTTCCCTAGACTGCTTCCTGTTGTCTGGGGGTGACAGCATCTTTAGAGGAATCTCAAAAAATTGGGATAATGGTCAAGTCCTGGGTCAGCTAGCTGTTGTCTAGTCTTGTTTGTTTGTTTGTTTTTGTTTTTTTGAGACAGGGTTTCTCTGTGTAGTTTTGGTGCCTAGCCTGGATCTCACTCTGTAGACCAGGCTGACCTCAAATTCACAGAGGTCAGCTGGGCTCTGCCTCCTGAGTGCTGGGATTAAAGGCATGTGCCACCACCACCCGGTGTTGTCTAGTCTTGGTATGATTGGAAAATGTAGGGCTTGTTTGAAGTCTGGTTAGAGTCGTCTTTGTGGCTGGACCATCTCAGTTAGCAGCTCTGAAGTTGTTCTGGATACAGAATTTTGAGGAAAACTCTAACAAAGGGATTCTGAGAGGCTGGATCAACTTGCCTACTTGTCTTTATTGGTGTTTGGTTCTTTTTTTTCTCCTGAAAACAAATAAAATTTTAAATGTAATGTAAACTATTATTAACACAAGCATGAAATGTGAACTGTGTACAAGTCAGTGAAGGGTATTTTTTTGTTTTTTTATTTTATGTTTGAATGGGTGAAAGTCATTTGTTAGCTTTATAAGTTTGTTTGGACTGTATAACCAACCTCTGTCCATGTCATATGAAAATATAGCATGTAATAACAAGTCATGAGGACTCTGTAGTCAACAATATTTATCATGGCTCATCCAGTCTCAGAGCTGTTCCTAT
>CABHPP010131718.1:0-20271 GCA_902168425.1 Peromyscus attwateri | reverse complement strand
TTTGATTTTTCAAGACAGGGTTTCTCTGTGTAGCTTTGCGCCTTTCCTAGATCTTGCTCTGTAGACTAGGCTGGCCTCCAACTCACAAAGATCCGCCTGCCTCTGCCTCCCAAGTGCTGGGAATAAAGGTGTGTGCCACCACCGCCCGGCAAGACTTTCTTAAAATATGTAAGTTAATTTAATTTAGCAGCTTCCATAATTTAATGCCTCTTAGCAGTTGTCATTCAATCATCAGCATTCAAAAAAATTCAAAGTCAACAAAGCATCATATAGGATCCAGATACCCTGTATATTTCCCATCTTTATGTGTGTTTTTCTTTTGTATTACTTTACTCTCTCTTTTTTTTTTTTTTTATTTTTAAAGTATTTTTTTTCTGTATCTATTTAAAGGTTTTTCCTGGTCTGGACCAATTTACTGTGCACCTACAGCCTTCTCTTACCTCGTGAGCTAAACAAACTGCCCTGCACAACACAGTACTGCTTAGCACACGGCATACTAGCAGCTGGCTCCACCCCTACTCTTTTCCCTGAGAGCCTAGCCTCACAGTGGTAGTACCAGCAGCCTGTTTACTGCCCCGGGTCTGGCAAGTTCTGGGTCCAAGCTGTAGTAGCCATTTCTACCTAGTTTCCCACCACTGAGTAACATGCTACCCACTGCTCATAAACACCATTCAAGTGCTTGGTAGCAGGGTCTCTTAAAAGAGCCATGCTTCTGTATGCTCTGCTAGCACAGTGCCTACCCAACAGACCATGTCACCAGAAAGCTTTCTCAGGCCTTATGTGGATTTATGTGCTGGATGTTGGAAACCAAATGTAATCTGTCTTTCCTTTGGGCTACCAGCTCATAAAAACAAAAACAAAAAAACAAAAAACAAACAAACAAAAAAAAAAACGGAGACTTATTATTAATTATGAAACTTGGCTTAGCTTAGACTTTTCCCACTAGTACCTATAACTTAAATTAGCCCATTTCTATTAATCTACATTTTACCATGTGGTTTTTATCTTTCTTTTATTCTGTATATCTGACTCCCTCCATATCTCATTGGCATCTCCCTTGCACCTCGATTACCTTCTCCTACTTCCTTTCTCTGCCTAGAAGGCCCACCTACACCTCCTGCCTAGCTATTGGCAAGTCAGCGTTTTATTACACCAATCACAGCAATATGTTTTCACACAGTGTACAAATATGCAACAACATCTAATGACCCTTAAGTATTCAAATCAGAATTTTCTCCCATTCTTAGTTTCTAATGTTTAGGATTCCAGACAGGTCTTTGAAAATATTAGAATATAAAAAGTGCTAATTCTTATGGTTTAGATTAACTGAGTTCCCAAAGTCCCCTGTGGGAAAGGTTAGTTGGCACCTGATGGACTTATGAAAGGTGTTTGGATCCCTGGGACTCTAAATCCTCAGTGGATTAATTTATAACTGAATACAGAATTAGGATGTGAGGCATGGAAACAGGTCATTGCAGGCATGACCTTGGTTGTAAGTTATCCCCAATCCTAATTCTCATCTCTCCCTGTTACCTGGCCTTGTTCTACCATATACTCCCCACCATGATATTAAGTTTTTGATTATTAAAGCAATACAAATTGCTTACAGAATATTTTGCCTTTTTTTTTAAACAGAGAGGAGATTACTCAAAAAATGTCACTCTCAAAATAATTGGTGGCTGGTATGATATATATTCCCTTGGGGCCTTTCCTCAATATAAGTGCACCTTTCTAATTGGTAAAGGATCTCTAGATTTCTTTCTTTTGGATAGCTTTCATACTTTGCAAAAGCATATTCAGAGATTCTTAATAGAAAATAATACAAAAATGGCAATATGTGCATGATGCATCTTCTTATCTCCCAAAGAAGATACAAGTTTTAAAAATAAAGGAACTGATGACCTAAATTCCATGGAATCAAATTATCAATTGCCTTAGCAGATATAGTTTTGCCTTTGAAGTGAAAAAAAAATGGAGATCCTTTCCTTTAGCAAATTTCCTAGTACTGTCCCCACTCTGAAAGGAGTTAGCTGCTGCTGTTAAGCCCTGGGCTAATCCTGTGCTTGGTAAATACTCATCTACTTTCTTCTGAGAAGAAGTGAATCCCAGAGCCCCATTGTGGGGCCCATGTTGGCCACTCACTCAAATTCTCTTTCAACAGCCTCACCTCATACATGTCTCATCTGCTGTTGCTGGGACCAGTGCTTGTTACCAAAATCTTGAAAGACCAAAGCCAGCAGATAAGCAAGTGCTTCCTTGTTTTTGTTTTCCTTGGTTGCTTGATTTTTTTTTTTTAATGGAAACCAGTCTCAGAAAGTGAATCATATCACGAGTGCAGGCCAAGTTCCAGTCATTGGGCAGATTTGGGACAGAGGCACAGAACTGAAATACTAGATGACAAGCAGAGAAAAATAAAAGCAATAGATTATGCAGCTTAGAAAGAAAAAAAACTTCATTTTTGAGGCCTAATAAGTTCCTGTTGTCAGTCTCCAGGAAGTAGCTTTGAGTAATACTTACCCCCTTTTATATGGAGGTATTTTCAGTGCATTTTTCTTTCAGGGATACCTGAATATGGGATGAGGTACAACTAGAGATAAGATTCTCCTTATGAATTGTAGAAAAATGAGTAAAATTGACACACCTCAAGGTTCATTTAGTTCTTTTATAGCCTTGCTGGACTTCAAGAGATGGAGTCAGAATTTATGCACTCTTATGATATTTTCTGTCTTGTCCTAGAGTGGTTGTAACTGTTTCTTAACTGTCTTCTGATTGTCAAGAACACACAACTGGAGGTTCAAACTGTGGCTGTTTGTTTCTTCCCTTTTTCCAAGTGTCGTATCTCTCTGCTTTCTGGCAGCTTTGTTCAATTTCCAGCATCACAGAACCTTTTGTCCAAGTGCTGATAGTTTTAATGACCCCCAGGAGGGTTGGTCAATAAACTACTTACTCTACCAAAAAGAAAGATACACATCTGCAAATGCAGCCATCAGAGGTAGAGAAAGACATCATGGGTTCTGAGGATATCACAGGCTACATGGAAAGCTTGAGGAAGGCCTGGGTTTTATGCGACTGCTTCAGAATGAAACAAAACTTATTCTGTTCTACCAGATGTGGGAAGCAAGGAGTCTGCTTTTCTCCGCCATGATTCTTCCTTGTTTTAACATCTCAGTCTGACTGCAACAACTCCTCAAAAAATCATTTTCAAGATACAGAGTTCTTGAAATATAGGATATTTTCTGAATCCATGTACACTTTCAATCACCATTCTGCTTCCTTCTGACACACAAAGTACAGCTTAAAGGGCTGCGTAAGTCTGTTATGGCTGATGCTGTACATTCTCAGGGAAGTGGATTAGGGAAGCCCTTGATAGGTTAGGGGAATAACCTCCTGGAGTATAACAGTGTTGTAATAATATGAAGGCAATAACTAGATGTGGTGGCCAACACCTTTTATTCTAGCACCGGGGAGGCAGAGGTAGGCAGATCTCTGTCAGTTACAGGCCATCCAGGGCTACATAGTGAGACCTTGTCTCTAAATAAATAAATAGGTAATGAATATAAGCTATGAACCTGAAGAATAGAACTGGCTGACAGATTTTAATAATAAACTATGGTCAAGGAAACTTCAAATACCATTTGACTTCTCTGGACAGATTATCTCTGCCCCCCCCCCCCCGAACAACAACAAGTAATATATACCAAAAATAAAATTCATACAAAAAACTCAGAATTCAGCCAAGACCATAAAAACTTATAAGTGTGCTGGGCAGTGGTGGTGCACGCCTTTAATCCCAGCACTTGGGAGGCAGAGGCAGGTGGATCTTTGTGAGTTTGAGGCCAGCCTGGTCTACAGAACAAGATCCAGGAAAGAGGCAAAGCTACACAGAGAAACCCTGTCTTGAAAAACAAACAAACAAAAAAAAAACCCGAAACAAAACAAAAACAAAATTTATAAGTGAGAAATAAGTTGGATACAGGGAGATAATTTAATAACCATTTTGCTCTACCAAAACATGGGTAAACTTGATACAGATATGATAGGATGAAAGGGTAGACTATTGAATCTACTTTTAAAGAACAACTTGTTTAAAATGTTTTACATTGCTATGGATTTTAGTTTATTGATACAAATTTAAAGTTAATTTTGTTTTACTGTATATATATATATATATATATATTTCTATTCTCATTTGAGGTATTATGTTTATGTAACTCATTTAGATTGTAATGGATAATTAAGAAATACAGATTAATAATTACTCTTCTATGATAGTTAAACTTATAGTTATGCTAAGTTTTCTAGGTATACATAGATATAATTCAATTAGGTAGGTAATCTTCAGACACTTCAAAGACCTGCAGAATATGGCATTTAAAATGTTTTTAAAAATTTAGACTTTCTGGACAATGAGACATGTCTGCTCCTGGCAGCACCGATTTACTTCAGAGAGGAGGATGGGCATCGAAGACACTCTATATGGAGTTTATCTTCACCTTGAAAAAAAATAGCCATTTGGGCAAGAAACTGTTCTTGCCTGGACTGCTTGATTGACTGGACATGCAGGACCCATAGAAAGGTGACCACTGAACTTTGCTTGGCAAAATGGTTCTTCAGGTTTCTGCTTCACAGAGGAAACTGCTAGATGTTCTACAGGCCACAGAGAGAAGTGACTCAGAAACTCTAGGCCTGTGGGCTGAAGACAGATGCCCCAACTTTACAATGGAACTTTGGGTGACTGTCCAGGCTGCCAGATGTCTCAGTCTACTCTTACAAGACTCCCAAAAGTTGCTTGCATCCTTCTCCCATTTCTCAGGTAATATTATATCCTTCTGAGGTCTTTGATGTAGTTGAAGTTATAATTTCCTTAGTTATGATAAGAGATAAGTTAGATATGAAACCTTAGACTCACAAATATAGGATAGATAGAATATCTTCTTTAATTTTGCCAAATACAAATAGACCAGATATTATAAATAGACTAGATATTGTAACTGTAATTCTTGCTTGATAATCGTTTTATTATATGTAATTTTACTATGTTAAAGTTAAAACCTTCCTTTTTGAAAAAGAAAAAAGAAACTGCTGTGCATATCACTCTGTATAAGTAAAATGCTGATTGGCCAGTAGCCAGGCAGGAAGTATAGGTGGGACAAACAGAGAAGAGAATTCTGGGAACAGGAAGGCTGAGTCAGAGAGACACTGCCAGCTGCTGCCATGACAAGAGAGATGTAAGGTACCAGTAAGCCATGAGCCACATGGCAACTTATAGACTAATAGAAATGGGTTAATTTAAGATATAAGAACAGCTAGAAAGAAGCCTGAGCCATTAGGCCAAACAGTTTAAATAATATAAGCGTCTGTGTGTTTATTTTATAAGTGGGCTGTCGGACTGCCGGGGCTTGGCCGGACCCGGAGAGAGAAAACTCCAGCTACATAAACTACAGAAAAAGCAAAAGGGGTTACTGCAAAGGACAACGTGGCTACTGTGGGTGTTGTCCTCATGTGCTTTCTGTTGATGCGATAAAGACCATGACCAAAAGCTACCTGGTGAGGAAAAGGGTCGGTTTGGTTTATACATACTGATCACATCCATCACCAAGGGAAGTCATGGCAGGCATTAAGGAGGAATGCTGCTTACTGGCTTGCCCCACATGGCTCACTCAGCTTACTTTTTATGTAACCTAAGACTACCTGCCCAAGGTGGCACCACCCATATCGGTCACTAATCAAGAAATGCTTCCAATCTGATGAAGACATTTTCTCAGTTGAGGTTTCCTCTTTCAGACAACCCTAGCTTGTGTCAACTTGACAAAAAACTGAGTAGCACAGGTGTGAAACAGGGTCAGTTCCCGGAATCTAAAAAGGAAGATGGGTGGAGAGGGCTGGCCATGGGTGCTCTGCTAGTCAAAAAGGCTGGAAAAAAAGGAGCTAATCTCATTGTCTTTGTCTTCCAATCCTCCATTCTGGCTGCAGAGGCTGGCTGAAAATCAGAGGTCTCTGCAGCCCCTGCTATACTTACCACAAATTACCCTCGTATTCTGTGAAAGAACACACTCCTTTCGGAAAGATGAAAAGTGGTTCTATTGAATCAAACATGAAAAGCCCCTGGCACTGAAGCTATGAAAACTTTACTGCAGATGAAGTAGAAAAGATCTTTAGCCTAGAGCAAAATAAATAGGTAAATAAGTAAATATTAAATGAAGGCTTCTAAAAGACATTTACTACATAAATGAAGAGAACATTTTAAAATACGTTTGGCACTCTCAGCAGGATATGAAAGAATCAGCATTTTTGAAACAGAAACAGAAAGTTCATAAAGATAAACTAAAAGAACTAGACAGAGCTAGCTACCTAATCAATAGAGAATTATTTAAAATTGAAGGCATAGAAGCAGAAGCAATAATCAGGACAACTGATGTGTTAGAAAATCAATCATTTCTACTTGATGTGAGCACTAGATAGTTCAGAAAGCCTTTATCTCCTCCTTTGAACATAAAATTATGTGTTATATTACACTGATAAAATATAATCAATAATTTGTAAGTTTGAAGCCAATTTCAAAAGTAAAAGTGAGCAATTCATAGTGCCAGAAATGAAGATGATATTTGGTAAACTGTGATAGATAAAACAAATGTGCTATAAACATCTGAATTTACCTTGTCAAATTCATTTTCTCAAGATGCTTATATTGGCCAGGAACCTAGTGAGAGATAGAAATGAGCTTCCTAAATAAAAAGTAAATAGTTCAGGAGTTGTATGTCTGTTCACAAAGGCCAGAAGACCGCTCACTGGATTTGTGATATAGACCCAAGTGTTTCACATCTCTGTGGTCAAGAAACAATTTAACCTGAGGAAAGTAGAATATACAAGATTATTGAAACCATACGTGAATTTACAATTTGCCTACTGTGGGATACATGAAGCCAGGATGTTACCCTAAAAACTTGAAAGACACTCTTCCTATTCAGGCCACTTAGTCATTCTCTAGGAAGAAACTCCCACTGTGATGAGCTTGTGGTAAACATTTCAGCACTGACTGATAAACAGATGAACTGGTGTCTGGAAGCTGGAAGAAATGGGAAAAACCTACATCTCATTCAGTCATTTTATATAAAGCTAAGATAATATAAAAAACATTTAAAATATTCACAGATCAAAATCATATAACCCTCATTTAGGAAAAGTCAATGAATATACATGAAAAGAGAGAAACTAAAGTATAAGATACAAATTCAGAACTCAGAGATGGGGTCCATTATCATTTACCACTCAAAGTTTAAGGTGTTATGCTAAAGTAGATAAAGAGGAAATTGACAAAATAATAGATAACTATAAAGAAACCAGAAAGCATGTTACATAGCCAAGTAAATGTGGTGGAAAATGTGAGCATTCCACTATAAACAATGAGAAGACCTCATTTATTTTTAACATAGTTCTGGGATAAAGTTCAGAAAATGAAAGATAAGCAGTACTTGAGAAAATAGAGATAAAGAACTTTTCATACTTAAATTATGAGTATTCAGATTAAAAACACTTGTCAAACCTTGAGTAGAATAATTTGTAAAACAATCACCATGTAGACTAGCCATATCCTGACAAAGCTTTGAAACATCAAATACAATAAGGAAACACTGTAAACCTAAGAGGATACAGGTTGGTTCCCAGTAATAATCAGGTACTTTCAACTGAGTTCTTTTGAGCAAGAGCATCCCTCCTTAGCCAACCACATGTGGCAACATCTTCTAGTTGTGAAAAGAATTATCCTTCTCTTCAAAATTCATTTCCATTTAAAATTAAAGATGAAAAATGCCATATCTTCAGATAGACAAACTCAAAAAGAGACTGTATGCTTACAGAAAGAACCATTGCAGAAGAAGGGTGTGTGGTACATATAATAAAGGACACAGTCTTCTCTGGGGAAAATGCATGATAGAACATAACATTAATCTTGTTAGACATGTAAATGCAACAATTTAATACAGTAGTTCTTAATTCAGAGTATTTTTTCCTCTGCAGAGGAGACTTTCTTCAGCAATGACTGCAGGCATTTTTGGTTGGAGATAGGGAGGCCATGTGCTGCTGTCATTTAGTGAACAGCAAGCAAGTCAGCTGCTGAGTATCCTTAAATGACCAAACAGCACTCACATCACAAAATGAACTGTTATGGCCACTTTCTTCTCAGTCAATAATTCTTCTTGAGCTATTTACTGTTAACCACTAATTTCACAACCTATGTTTTTATTTACAGAATATTATACAAATACAATTATACACATAAAGACCTCTTAAATGGAGACTTTCTTGTAAATTTATACAGGTTATTGTAAATGCCAAGAGCTCTTCTTTTTGTTGTTGAACAGCATTCCATTATACAAATGTATGATGATTTCATGAACCTGTTGAAAAGTACCTGTTGTTTCCAGTTTGTGTATATATATTTTAATAGGACATATATCCTATTATATATAATGTATAATACATATTAATATATAACCCATATAATAGATTGTATATAATAATATATAATATTATATATCATATATATATTAAATTTTTTCATGATAAATATCTTTGAAAATAACTGATGGAATATTAGAGTTACTGCCAAACACTTTTGAGAATGGCTGTATCCTTGTTGAGACCATTTCTATGATGTAGGAGTGGTCCAGATCCTCTACATTCTCACAAGCCCTTGCTGATGTTGTAATCTTTCTTTTTACCAATTCTAATAGATTTGTGGTGGCACCTCACAGACTACTGGTGTAAACGACCATTTTCTATGATGATTTTTCTACCTGTGTTTCTTTACTGATAAAATGTTAATTCTTTTTCCCCATTTTTAATGGTGCTATTTCTGTTTTTGCTGTTGAATTTGAGAGTTCATTATATTATGTCATAATGTTTAGGTACTAGTTCTTTGTTTAAAATATGACTTACAAATATTTTCTTCCAGTAGGTGGTTTCAATTCTCACTCTATTAACAGGATTTTTTACAGGGTAAATAACAGCAGTAACTTTATTATCATTTTCTTTATTTTTAAGCATTTCATACATGTATACAATGAAATATGACCATATTCACCCATATTAACATCTTCCCTCTTTCTGTATTCTGCCACAACATGACCTTTAATTTCTCAACTTTATTTCTTTTTTTTGATAGTCCACTAAGTGCCACCCATATGTGCATGAATGCAGGGTCATCCACTGGACCACAAGAAACCTACCAGTGGGAACACTCTCAAGAAAGACTAATTATCCTTATCAACTACCAATAGCTCCTCAGTGAGGGGTGGGGTCTGGAGAATCTGGAGTTCTGACTGGCTTGATCTTGTATAGGTATTGTGCAAGTAAGCAGAGCTGGTATGAGTTCATGACTGTGACAGCCATATTATATCCAGAAAACATTTCATAGAACTCTTTCCCACCTTCCAGCTCTCACATTCTTTCCTCCTCCTCTTCCTCCACATTCTTTGTGTATTGTTGAAGGTGAATATTGGTCAAGATATCTCATTTAGAACTGAGTATTGAGGGAAAAGATCTTCACTAACCCCACATCTGACAGAGGGCTGATCTCTAAAATATAAAGAATTCAAGAAACAAGACATCAAAAAAAAAAAACCCAAAAACCACAAATAATACAACTAAAAAATGGGGTATAGACCTAAACAGAAAATTGTCAAAGAAGAATCTCAAAGGCTGAGATACATTTAAAGAAATGTCCATCATCTTTAGCCATCAGGGAAGTGCAAATCAAAACAACTCTGAGATTCCATCTTACACCTTTCAGAATGGCTAAGATAAAAACATGAATGACATCTTATGTTTGAGAGGATGTGGAGCAAGGGGAACACTCCTCCACTGTTGGTGGGAGTACAAACTTGTACAGCCACTTTGGAAATCAGTATGGTGACTTCTGAGAAAATTAAGAATCAATCTACCTCAAGACCTGGTGATACCACTCTTGGACATATACGCAAAGGATGCTTAGTTGTACCACAGGGACACTTGCTCAACTGTGTTCATATTTGTTTGTAATGGCCAGAACCTGGAAACAACCTAGATGCTGCTCAACCAAAGAAAGGATAAAAAGAATGTGGTACATTTACACAGTGGAGTATTACTCAGGTTTTGGAAACAATGACAACAGAAAATTTGAAGGCGAATGAATGAAACTAGAAAAAAAAACTCAGTGAGATAACCCTGACCCAGAAACACAAACATGGTATGTACCCACTCATAAGCAATGTGTACAGAGATGTAGCACCATCCTGTGGAGCATGGGTGGCCTATTAAGACACACTTTTAAAAAATAAAAACAAAATCAGAGATTTTTTTTTTAAAAGCATGGAGTTTAAGGAAATATTACAGAGAGTAGGAGCAAAATGTAAAGACATGAAAATCAGGGAGGGGAAGGCAAAGATGGTAGAAAAGCAGTCAATAAAAGCCAACATTAAATAGGCATTCCACATGAAATAACTAGACAGCAAAGAAAATCCTATGCACAAGAAAGAAAGAGCACAAGAAACAAACAAAGAAAGGCAGGAAGGCAGGAAGGAAAGGAAGAAAGAAAGAAAGAGAGAGAGAGAGAGAGAGAGAGAGAGAGAGAGAGAAAGAAAGAAAGAAAGAAAGAAAGAAAGAAAGAAAGAAGGAAAGAAGGAAGGAAGAAAGGAAGGCTGTGAAATAATCTTCTTGATTTGTCACTCAAATTGGTTTAACAGAACACTGATTGGCCAGTAGCCATGTGGGAAGTATAGGAAGGGTGACCAAGCTAAGAATGCTGGGAAGAAGAAAGGTAGAGTCAGTAGTCATCAGCCAGACACAGAGGAAGCAAGATGGAAATGTTGTACTGGGAAAAGATACCAAGCTGTGTATCTAACTAAATATAGATAAGAAACATAGATTAATTTAAATGTAAGAGCTAGTTAGTAATAAGCCTGAGCTACTGGCCAATCATTTATAAATAATATTAAGCCTCTGAGTCAATTATCTGGGAAGCCATGGTTGGGTATTTGGTAGTTGCTATTGGGACAAAAACTTCCCTACAAAGGAAGGAAGGAAGGAAGGAAGGAAGGAAGGAAGGAAGGAAAGAAAGAAAAGAAAGAAAGAAAGATTGATTTTATACAAAATACAAGAAATAAAAGGACCTTGGATGTCTTCGCAACAATAACTACAAAAAGAATTGTGAAATATCTTAAACTTAAAGGAAATATGGTTTCCAAATCCTAGTTTATGTCAATTCAATCTGTCACATGTTAGGGATATAAAAATGCACTCCATACATCTTTACTGTGAAGTGGATTTACTATGCACCAGATAGCACTTGTATGAGTCTGGTAAAGAGAGCTAGTCCACACCACAGCATCTTCCCTTTGTTCTTATGATCACAGTTATTGAATGGGAAACAAACTGACCTACTTTTGTTTTATTGCTTCTCATGTTGGTTAAGCCTTGAAGGGAGAGCTAATATTTATATTGTCAAATATGTGAAATGCTATAGGTAAATATATATATATATGCATGTAAGGTATATAATTATTTAGTACTTATAAAAATTTAATAATGGGCTGGAGAGATGGCTCACCAGTAAAAAGCACTTACTCTTCATCCAGAGAACTGGAGTTTAGTTTCCAGAATACACATCAGATGACTCATTATCACATGTAATCCCAGCTCCAAGGAAATCCAGTGCCCTTGACCTCAGAGAAACTGCACACATGCATGTACACATATCACATACATATAGATGGATTACTCAAAGTAAAATAAAGAATTTTTTTAATTTAAAAAGAATTTGGTGAAATATATCTTTATTTCTTTGTCCAAAGTAAAGAAACTGAATACATTAGCTCCAGTAAGTGGGTGTCTTAGTTTCCTATTTCTGTAAGAAATATTGCAAAGAAAAATAACTACTTTCAAAAATATTTTATTAATATTTTTAATTATTGAGGGTTTCCTATAATATACTTGATTCCTGTACTAAAATTTCTCCCAGAACCAACCCCATTTATACCCACCTAACTTTGTGTCCTCAGCTTTTTTTTAATTTTTATATAAATCAAGTACAATTTGTGCTATATACTCTTGGGTGTGGAGCCATCCACTAGAAAAGGCCAACCTAGCCTTAAAGAAAACTGACTGTCTCTTCCCCAGTAGCTCCTCAGCTAGCAGTGAATCTTGATGGCCACCTCCCCTCTTCATCCTGGCATTTCTCCTGACTTGAGCTTACATAAGTCTTGTGTATGCTGTTACAACCCCTGTAAAATCGTATGTGAAACTACCCTGTTGTGTCAAGAAAACAAAGCTTTCTTATAGTCATGCACTCTGTGTGGTGATATATTGTGTCCCCCAATACACTGTGTCTCCCAATAAAATTTACTTGGAAATCAGAGGAAAAAGCCAACCACTATATAGAAGTCAGGCAATGGTAGCACACTCCTTGAATCCTATTACTTGGGAGGTAGGGATCTGTCTGGATCTCTGTGAGTTCAAGGCCACACTGGGAACAGAGCCAGGCATGGTGGCACATACCTTAAATTCCAAGACTAGTTAACCATGGAGGTCTGGAGGTCTGTACAGACAGACAGGAAGTGATAGAGCTAGGCAGGAAGCAGAAGTGATGTAGCTGGGTTGAGAGAGCAAATGAGAGAACAGAACAGAAAGGCATATAGCTGTGGGTAGACAGGGAGTAGCTCATCTTTGGAAGCTGTGGAGTTGGTGAGGTGAGGTTATCTGTGGTTTTCCCTATTTCCCTGATCTCTCAGGTTTTCACCCCTATATCTGGCTCCATGTTTTTTATTTAATAAGACCATTTAGATATTTTTCTGCAATTCTGGCTCTAATAATTATTTCATTCCCTTTTCCAAGGTGATCCCTGAGCTTTGGAATGTGAAATCGATGACCTACTTAGGGCTAGTCACTCCATAGGCTTTTACTTTCTTAATATTTCCCAGTCTCTGTCTACCATCTACTTGGAAAAGAGGTTTCCTTGATGAGGTTTGAGAGATGCATCTAATTATGGGTAGAATGATAAGTCATGAGGAGTTGACAATACTATGTCTGTTTGCCACAATTATAGGTTCTCCCTAGGTCTTATAACCTATCTAATCACTGATTGTTGTCCCTAATAATGATTTCAGGTATGGGATCCATCTTGTGGCAAAGGCCTTAAATTCAATCAAAAGTGACTGGTTACTTCCATGACATTTGTACCATCATTGTACCAACAGGTATGACTTGTCAGGCAAATCATTGTATGTCACATGTTCCAATGCTAGATCAGATTAAGGATTACTTTTCAAGTAGCTTGCATAGGATCTTCCAGCACTATGAAAGCTAGCCAGTGGGGATGAAGCTTCTAAGTCAGCATTAGTTTAATTTCTCCAAGTTCTATGACTCAAGTACATAATGTCTTCAGCAATGAAGCCTTATCTTCAGATTTTTTAAGGTAACAAAAGTCAATGGCAGTAGCCTATAATGTTTGGGGATCTATAAGACATCACTAGCCAGCAACTTTAAAGGAGTTAACCCATTCCTACACTGGAATGTTTATTTGTTATCCTAGGGTACCTGAAGAGGCATTATGAAACCATTATAGGGTATCTCTATTTAAACTCTTTTAATATGTGCATATATTTTAGTAAGTTTCTATAGCAATAGATTTTCATATCACTTTTTCAAAGAACTTTAGTATTAATTATTTCTCCTACTTTTAATAAGAGTTCAAACTGCTACAGCCACCATAAAAAATAGTGTAATGGTATCTCAGAAATCTAGAAATCAACATATCATACAATTTAGCTATAACACTTTTGGGCATATATTCAAAGGACTCTGTATCCCACTACAGAGATATTTGCTCATCCATGTCCAATAGCTTAAGTGTCCATCAGTAGACGAATGGACAAAAATGTAGTACATTTTCATAATAGAATATTTTTTCACTGTTGAGAAAAATGAAATTGGCAAGAAAATGGTTGGAGCTAGAGACAAGCATCTGAATGAGATAACCCAAGCCCTAAAGGACATACATTGCGTATTTTCTCTCATTTGTAGATATTGGTTTGACTCTTCAGATATATGTGTTTCTTTTGGAATACCCATAGAGAACAGGACATATAAGGGGACATGTGAAGGCTTCAAGAACAGGAAAACAGCTGCAGTGATATAAAAGGGAAAGGGGGAAGTAATGGAAAAAGGAGGGTTAAATTGGGGTGGGGAATGGGAAGATAGGATAGAGGAGGGAAGAAAGAATCCTTCTTTTAGATAACACATTTGGCAGTTTTAGCATTTGACTAATTGGTCCTTTTGCTTTGGTTCATGGAGACAACTCACAGTGGGAAAGTGTCGTAATTACTTTTCTATTGCTGTGATGAAGTACCATGATCTAGGCAACTCATAAAAGGAAGTTTTTAATTGAGCTTCTAGCTTCAGAGGGTCAGAGTCCATGAGGCTTGTCCTAGTTAGAGTTACTATTGCTGTGATGAAACACCATGACCAAAGCAACTCAGGAAGAAAGGGTTCCTTTCGCTGTTCATTGTCACAGGAAACCAGAACAGGAACACAAACAGTGTAGGAACTTGAAGGTAAGAGCTGTTGCAGAGGCCATGGAAGGGTGTTTCTTACTGGCTTGCTCATCATAGCTTGCTCTGCCTACTTTCTTATAGAACCCAGGTGTTGGGAGCTGTGAAGCCTCTTTTGGGGGCAGTATATGAATGCATATCTAACAGGTCTCCAGATGAGGCAAAAGCCCATGGGAACAGTCTCACTCAACAAGGACCAGGGGACTTCAGGATAGCAAAGAATACTGCTGGAACCATGTGGCCTATTTGCTCTCTTCTCTCTCATAATATTGATGATTCTCTTGGTAGTTTTACTGTGATATTGTCAGTCACACATGGAACAGATGAGATTGCTCCCAGAAACCCCATTTTATCTCAAGTATTTTCCTCTAAAATTCTTTGAGAGGAGATGTTTCTCGGGTTTCATGTCTGGAGATCCTGGAGAATCTGGAAGCTGTTCTGATTCGATGCTGACAGCATCAGAGGCAATTCACCCCTATTTCTGTAAATATACTTTGTTAAGTTTTGAATGATATTGTCCTTGAAATGTTTGCATATGTTTATCACCTTTTAGTTTTGCAAAGGTACCCGGCATGGTATTTGGCCAAGCTAGCAAAATGATAAGTGTTGTTTTTGGTTTAAAATGTGTTTTGATGTAAAAATTTGGAAAAAAAAACCACATTTGATATATTTGTTTTTGCTGGAGGTTAATGTTGGAGGATGGGAAAAAAACTTGTGTGTTAGTATGGAAAAACATGCTTGTTTGTGATGTATAAATAAAGATGACTGGAGCTATTCAGAGCCAGCCACTTGTGTGAAACTCATCAGTGGTCAGATAGTTAATTTCTTCATGCTCATGTTCCTTCCCGACCTTAGGACCTGAACCCAGGCTGTGCCAGGACTGTAGCATTTAGGACTACCAGACCAGGGATGGCACTACCCACAATAGGCTGCCCCCCCATCAATCACTAATTAAGAAAATGCCTTACAGCTGGAGCTTATGGAGACATGTTGTCAGTTGAGGTTAGCTCCTTCCAGATAACCCTGGCTTGTGCCAAGTTGACATAAAACTAGACAGAGTAATGGTGGAGCAAAGACATGGCAGCAGGACTAGCTGAGAGCTCACATCTTGATCCACAAGTAGAAGACAAGAAACAGAGTACTAAGAATGGCATTCGTCTTTTGAAATCTCAAAGCTTGCCTCCATATACCTCCTCAATCAAGGCCACACCTCCTAATCCTTCCAAACAGCTCCACCAACTGAGGACCAAGTGTCCAAACATATGGGCCTATGGGGGTCATTTTCCCCAAACTATCACAGAAATTATGTGTGCACCATAGTAGGAAACTAATGAAGGAAAGGTAGGACTCTCTCTCTCTCTCTCTTTCGTGTGTGTGTGTGTGTGTGTGTGTGTGTGTGTGTGTGTGTGTGTGTGTAATTCTCAAGAGCATAGAAAATTTTAACATAAGAAGACAGATTGTATGTAGATCTATGTATGACAGAGTTCTAGTTCATGGAAATAGCTGCTCCTCCTATGATGGTCATTACCATTTGCCATAAGAAGGAAGTCCCCTGTGCTGTAGTATAAGCATTGGAATGCAGCAGGAAGTGTTCCACTTATACAAAGTCAACCCAAGGCATTTGCACTGAGAGCTGGCAACATGGGCTTACTTTCCATGCCTGTGCAGGCAAAGAGATGATTATAAGAAAGTTGGAGGAAGAAGGAAAAGATTTTAAAGTAGAATTTTTCTCACAAGGAAAATACCTTGGAACTCAGAAAGAGTTCATGTATGTTAGAAAATGCTTAGTATTTACTGTTGGCCCACTATGTTTTTCAATAAAACAAGCATGCAGTAATGTAATCAGTATTAACAACACTATATGGAAAACATAACTGTTGTTATCCAAAATACAGAGATGAAAGAATTGAGAAATCAAGTAATTTTCTGAGCCTGAAGTCAATGAAAAGCCTAGTACACAACCTAGTTTTTTCCCCACTAATCCATATTGGTCCTTGGAGAACCACTCTTGGGTCTATGTCTCTTTCTGTTATTAGACACTGATAGGAAAACCTTCAACACAGAAAGACAGGTAGGGCACAAGGGATGTTGGGTATGTCTGGACTATCCTGCACTGGGATTATGTAAGGGAAAATTGGTAATTTATAGATTCAAACTGAAGATTACTGCTGGTAACGTGACTTGTACAAAAAGTTCTCTCTGAAAGTTACATATAGCCCCTCCACAAATTGACATGCAGCCTCCCCAAATGTAGCCCCTCTATCTAATGAAGCAGGGAAAGAAACATACCAGAGTCAGGTGTAAAAAATGGAATTTTGGCCCTAGAGTAGGAAAACTAGATCTGAGGGATTGCAAAGTAGATGTTTTAAAACCAACCAAGCATGATCATGCTGTTTGCTCTTTGGCACAGAAAAGCTTAAAAAGGACAAATCTCAGAAAGCTAGGCCCAAATTACTGAGAAAGAAGGTATTTTTTAAGTGCTTGTGAGCTTTGATGTTGTTGGAAAAGAAAAGAAAAAAATTAGAATTTATAAGAAATGAAAAAGGCAGTTTTCAAGCTCTGAGTGATAGGGAACCTATCAGGACGACTTCTATAATCAGTTCAGACATCACAGATTATCAGCAAACTGTCCCATAGCTTAACTGGCTGCCTAATCCCTACCTGAGGCAGGAGAGTTTGTTCCAAGATTCCCTGGAGATGACTTGAGAGCTCCTAATTGAAGCCTGTTGGAATAAAGGAAGATGTGCAGTGATGGATTGCTGCTGAACCGCTTCAATGCCTTCTCCCTTCCAGCTGTGCTCAGGCTCTTGGCTGCTTGCATCAAAAAGGAAAGGCAGGGCTTCCCAGAGATCTGCAGCCACTGTGCCTTGCCTTAGGGAGTTCCACCTTCAAGGAAAGCTTAATCCTTGCCTGAGTTACCGCATTTGTCTGTTTCTTGCAAAATAATTTATAAATCGCACAATAACTTCCCATTTCTGGCTACTGGATCTGAAGTCTTCTGAGACTGACGAGTCTTGTTCTGGAATACAGGGGCAGCTAGGGGGTAAAATTCCAGCTTGGCAGTGGCGGACCCTTGGATCCCATGCAGGGGGAATGCTGGAGACCCAGCCCCTGCCTCAGGTGCTATCCCTCCACCTACACATTCTTCCAAAGATGGCAATCCATCCTTTGAAACCAGTTCTCTCATTATTGATGTTTTTAGGGACTAGCAATTGGGAAGAAATCAATTATGTTAAAGGAAAGCAACATTTGAAGAAGATTGTGTCTGCCAAAACCTATTTCAAACAATAACAAGGAAAAAGAGAGTAAAATATTTTACAGTCTGGCCTCAGTGAGCAGAAAAGTCTAAAGAAATTCTTCTCAGGCCATAACAGAGATCAAAGGATCAGCAAACTGTTATGGCGTCATAATGAGAATGTTTTAGGCTGTGAAATTTTAAATTCCATTGTAAGTTACACAACATAGTGTTGGCTGCTTTGAGTAATTAGAAGAGTGTTTTTCCTACAAGTCTCCATGTGTCTATAATACAAACATCTGCCCAACATCTGTACAGAGGAAAAATGCACATTTGAGTAAATTGCTTTTGTTCATAAACAACAAACCTTCTATGACAGTCTACAGGAAAAAAAAATAACTTTTATTTTGTTGAAATTACATAATTGATTCCTAGCATTACAAAAGAAGTATTTAAAATGCAAATTTATTCACAGTGGTCCAACTAACTGAGGCCAGCTGTGCCTAGAAAGCTAGACATTGTTTGTTCTGTGGCTCTTTTTGGCCTCCCCACTCCTCCGTAGGCACTTCCCAGCAGTCAGTAAATCCAAACAGGATCCTAAGTGTCACTAAGATGTAAAAAATAAATAGATAAAAACATAAAAATGATTCACAAATTCACAGATAAAATGTTCCCAAAAGTTCATAAAATTTTAATCTATCAAAATGAAAAAAATGCAGCTATTCTATAAAACATGTTTTTGTTAAAGTCCTGTGTCAACCAGTATTTTATCAGAGAAGTAGAAGTGGTTTTTAGATCTTGGAGATTTGAACTCATGAAATTTTAGTGTGCTGGCACAACATATGTGACTGTGGATGAAGCCTGGAATCCACAGGGCAGTCTGGAAGGAGAGAGAAGATATTGACTTCATGGAAGGAAGAATTAACTGGGACCTGGAGGCTGAATCTGAAATAACAGGGAAAAATGAAAATATACATTAGTCTCCCACTACCAATCCCCTCACTTGGGTGGTTGAGGTTTTCTAGATATGGAGCTGGAACATGTCAGCATGGAGCCTGGACTTGCCCAGGAGTAGGCAAAGCTGAAGGCAATGTTCAGCTCCTGCCCAGTGCTGGTCATCTGAGCAAAGACAAAAGCATGTACATTCATGAACTCCCCATTGCTGGGCTCAACACCATCTACCTCCTCAAGTGTAAACTGTGACTCCTGCTGACCTCCACCTTCGAAGCCCCAAATACCACCTCTTGAAGAGCCCACACTATGTAGGAACTATCTTGGGGAGCTAATTCCAGGCAGCAAAGATGACACACTAGAAATGTGTCACACTACCCAGAGAACACACCCTTGTATGCTCAAGGAGGTCAGTGAACAATGTGCATCCTATATTTCATTAATGACAACTTTCAAAATATTTAAAGGCCCCTTAATAAATAAATTATATCCATATAAGCCATTGTATGATTCCAACCAGTGAGATTAAAATTAAAATCATGGGAAGAGTCGTATGAGCAACACTATGGTGTTTCAAAGCACACGTGACACAAGATTGCACTAAGAATCTCTTTGGTATGTTTGTCTACTCATTCAACTTATATACACCATCTACTATTCACACTCTGCTAAGCACACAATACGATAACCTTTATTTAAAACATCCATATTTTCATGGAGCTGGTACTCTGACTGAGGAGGATCTTTTTTTAAGTAAATAAGTAACACATCATAGCGTAGGTACTGAAAAGTGAGTGAACATTGAGGATGACTGCAATTTTCAATGAGAAGGCCAGGAAAGTTCTCTCTAAAAGGATGTGTAAGTGAATATTGGAGGGGATTGGGGCATATAGCCATGTAGGCAGAGAAACTGGCAAATACAGAAGCCTTGAGGTGGCTATATATTTCTGTCAGAAAATAATGAGAAATCCAAGAGAAAAATGAGGGTCAGTTTTAGCCCTCATCAGCTATGGTGCATGCTTTACCATCTAGGAAGAGAGGGGAGACTTCAGAACATCCCAGCAGAAATATATATATTAAATGTTACCCACCCTACTGGCCACACTGTTGAGAATAGACCCTAAAGAGCTCAGGATGAAACCAATATCAATTAAGTGTCTATGATGATTACCCAAATGGGAGGAGAAGTAATGTGAACATAGGAGATAAAGTTGAATACGATGAGGTAGCTGAATTCTGAGTATGTGTTAAAAGTGAAACCTTTATAGCAGGCTTCTCTAATGTGCTAACTTCAAGAAAAGGAAGTCAAGAATGATACTCAGCAGAACTTTCTTCCTGAGCTGTTGAGGGAAAGTAAATCATAGAAAGAGATTTAGAGATTGGGACTGGACAAATCAGACCACTGGGTACTTTCATAGAGAAGTCAGTGGCCTATGGTTTTGCAGACCAAGTCTTCTCATGTCTAGAAGACAGTCCTATTGAAAAGCCCAGGGATTGAAGGGC
>CABHPP010131717.1:7065-40219 GCA_902168425.1 Peromyscus attwateri | reverse complement strand
ACACACACACACACACACACACACACATTGATAATTACCTTGCTTATAAGTTGCAACATACTGTAAGTTGCTTTCACCCAATGTTAATAATGCATTATTTCCTAAGTTTATTTGACCTATAAATGTCATTTGTTAGGATTTTTTCGTGTGTGTGTGTGTGTGTGTGTGTGTGTGTGTTTGAGTTTTAAGTATATTTTTATTCTTCAAAATTTCATATGTGAATACAATGCACTTCAATCATATTCATCCCTTCTCCTCCTCCAACTCTTCCTATCTATCCCCTGTGGTGTTATACTGTGTACCCTAATAAACTTGCCTGAGGATCAGAGGACAGAGCCAGTCACTAGATTAGACATAGAGGTCAGGTAGTGGTGGCACACACTTTTAATCCCAGCACTTAAAATCTCATAACTTTGCTTGGGAAGCACATACGTCTTTAATCCCAGGAAGTAATATGGCAGGGCAGAGAAAGGCATATAAGGTGTGAGGAAACAGGAACTCATTCTTTAGGCTGAGGATTTCATAGAGGTAAGAACTAGTGGCTGGCTGTTCTGTTTCTCTGGTCTTTCAGCTTTCACCCTGATATCTGGCTCTGGATTTTTTATTAAAGACCATCTAAGATTCAAATAACAATCCCCCAACATTCCTTCCCAACCACATTTCTCTTTTTCCAATTTGCATTTTTACATTAGTCCTAACATATGCAATTATCCATTTTTTTTTGAAACAGGGTTTCTCTGTGTAGCTTTGGAGCCTGTCCTGGATCTTGCTTTGTAGACCAGGCTGGCCTTGAACTCACAGAGATCTGCCTGGCTCTGCCTCCCAAGTGCTGGGATTAAAGGCGTGTGCCACCACTGCCCAGCTGCAATTATCCATTTTTTTAGTTCATACTTTATGCACTTCTTGAGTGTCCCTGGACAGTAGATGCCGAGTTCTGCCTCCAGGACTTCAGAATCCTGTGCTGTTCTGTGTGTGTCTAGCCCAATCAATACATCCACTTTCTTTCCCTTCTGAGCCTTTACCAGCACTTTGGTCTCTACAATACCTGTTACCATAACAATCTAACTGCTGTCTGATTTTAACCCTGTCAACAATAATCCCAGGAATATTTCACTCAGCAGGATAAAAATAACATTCCCTTGCTGTGGGATGTTCTGTATGACAAATATGTTAATAAAGCACTGATTGGCCAGTAGCCAGACAGGAAGTATAGGCGGGACTAACAGAGAGGGGAATTGAGGGAACAGGAAGGTGGAGGGGAGACTGCCTGGAGCCGCCACCAGGACAAGCAAGATGTAAGGTACCGGTAAGCCACGAGCCACGTGGCAAAGTAGAGATTAATAGAAATGGGCTAAATATAAGAGTAAGAGCTAGACAATGATAGGCCTGAGCTAATGGCCAAGCAGTTTAAATAATGTAAGCATCTGTGTGTTTATTTTATACGTGGGTTGTGGAACTGCGGGGCTTGGTGGGACCTCTCAAGCAACATTTCCTTACTGAAACAGTTTGTTATTAATGCTCTTAAACCTTGCACAAGGAGTGAGTGCCTCTCCAACTTTTTCTTCCCTTGTGTTCCTCCAAAAACAACTTCTGGAAACTTGGTCTATTTCAGCTGAATTTTTTGGACTTAGTCAAATACTTTTTATTTCTGTCCCTGTGGTGAAAGACGTCTAGATTATTGTCACATACAGACTCAGGATACAAGCAAGCCATAATTTCATATGGGACATAATTATTGACTAAATATTCTACTGTTTTGCAATGAGACACTAGAACCCAGAGAAGATATCCACCTCAAGTCATGTATGAACCCAAAATTGACGCCCATTTGTTTTATTTTTGTTTTGCACAGATATATCTCTGTGTGTAAGCGTGCATCTCTGTTTATATGTTAATTCACATGTGTAAGTGCACAGCTGTGTGGGAGCCTTGTGCATGTGTGTATGCATGCTCGTGGAGACCAAACACTGGTATTTGCTATGTGCCTTAACCACTCTCTGCTGTTTATTGAGGTGAGGATTCTCATTGAACCTGGAGTTCACTGTTTTGGTCTAGCTGGTTTGCTTGCCCTGGGCATCTTTCCTCCCATGTGCTGGAATTGCAGGCTGGTTGTCATCTGCCCCCAGCATTTGTGTGGATACTAGAGACCCGAACTCTGGTCCTCATTCTATGACAAGCCCTTGAACATCTCAGCCAACTCCCCACCACACATTTTCATTTAATAAGCGTTATTTAATGGTTAAGCAGTCAAATAATTTACTCATGTGTATTACATAGGGTTCCAGGCAGTCTTTTATTCAAGAATAATTTCCTTTATTTTCCTCAGTAAAGATTTTAATTTTATGAATAATCTGAAGCCAGCACATGATTTACAAAGAACACTTTCATCACTGACACATTTGAGAGGTTACAGACTCTTACCCTAAAATACTTCAGAGCCCATTTTCTATAAATCAGTATATTTTTATATAGACCCATAACCAACCACCAAAATCCTATTCATTTGGGAAGAAAAGTAAAATTATGAAATGTCCAGGTAAATGGGAAATATACTGAATGAGGTAACCCAAACCCAGGAAGTCAAGACATGAGTATTGATATATTGCACACATCTAAGCATCACATGCTTTTGATGTTTTGTATTTAATTGTGTTTCTTCATTAACATGAGCATGTGCTCTTCCTGCACCTCTGTGATTGGCATGGACAGGGGATTAGTTGTTTAGTTCATTGGCAGAGGTTTCTCCTGTCAGCACAGAACCATGGTGTGCACAGCCATCCTGAAGGTACTCTGCAGCCCTGCTTGCTGGGTGACTTCTCTCTATGGTCTTACCCCTGACTTTGACTTTGAAAGGGTGGATGCAGCACTACATTGGAGTTTGGAACCCAGCACAGTTTGGCCCATAAGATTTGTCCACTGAAGAATAGCTGTAATTTTGCATCAGGATGAGACAGAAAATGAAACTGGCCTTGCTGTCTGATCATCCTTTTTGACTGTGGGTCACCAAGTATAGTTCTGTATATTCTCACATTCACCCCATCATAGGGCTAGGCAAGCAATGTGAAATAAACAGATCCCCATATGCACATATTTTCATTATATTGTACAAATATTTTGAAATAATGTTTTATACAAAATGAGTTGAAAGCACTTAAAGTTAGGATGGTAATTACAATGAGCTAAGTACAGTGGGAAAATCATTCCTCAGAGAGATTCACCCTTGATATATTGCTAGACAAGTAGGTTAAATAAGAAATTTTGTTTTCACTAGTGATACCTTGGGAGAGTGAATTCTATCTTCATCTTTAAACACTAAACATACACATACACACACACACACACACACACACATACACACAAACATAAAATTTTGGTGAATTATGTGATTGATCAGTATTTTACTATTACTATTGAGTATACATAGCATTCAGAGTTCCTGACAAATAATATAAATGTGTATATATATATATATGCATATATATTACTATATATATGAGCCCAACTTTGACACATGCATATATTATTGTGTAGCTTATTTTCATTCATATGTAAATATACATAATGATAAACAATATCATGGTAAATAATATTCCTCTTCTGAGTATAACCAGACAACCCACTTACGTATCTCAGCGCTATGTGAGCCAGAACAATTGATTTCTCTCATCTGAATCTGCTGCCATACTGGTCAGATCAATCACCCTGTCCCATAAATTGAAAATGTACAAGAGATTTTATACATTCCTGGTATATTTTAGTGATAGGAAAGTTCCATCTTTTGATAATTAAATCTAACATGCATAGATACACAAACCAAATCCCACATATTTAAGGCTCCAGTCTTCCATTGATGTATTGATTTTCTTTTTTCTACTTTATAAATGTCAAGCATGGGCTGAGCAAATGGAGAGGAAATTTGGTCATAAGCACCTCTTCAGTTTGTTGATATCATCATTGCAATCTCTTTGTTATTTTTATTCATCAATAATAATAGCAAAAAGGAATAGATTCACTTTCTGCTCCTTCCTCCTGTCGGGCCCCCTCTTTCTCTCCCCCCTTCTGTCTCTCTCTCTCTCTGTCTCTCTCTCCCTCCCCCCCCCCCATTCTCTCCCAATAAAGGTCTAAAAAGGTAAAAAAAAAAAAAAGGAATAGATTCTCCTATAATTGTTTATGGGATGGTCTGTCATGCTTTTGTAAAATTACTTTACCTGATATGTTGAAATCATGCATATTTACAGAGCAACATGTAGCATGTCAATGTATGGATCATCAGGAAGTCATCATGCCAATCATGTTTCTTTCTTCAAACATGTTTCTTTCTTCATCAGGAAGCATTAGAATCATTTCTTGCAGCCTTGAGGTACACAATACACTACCTCTATCATGGACACCCTGCTGAGGACCAGCACACCAGGACCTCTTACTGCCTTCTAACTGTATCCTAGCACCTGTCTATCACAGTCTCCTCATCCCTTCATCCCTGTATTTTCTCCATACCCTGCCATTCAAATCTGTCATGTCAGCATGTTAGAATCACACCAATGAATTCATCCAGTACGTGACTTTTTGTCTGACTTGTTTCTCTTAACATTAAGAACTTCAGTTGCATCTATTTATAACAAATGACAATACAGTTGTCATATGTTTGCATGTAGTCCTCAGTTGATGCATGCACACTATTCCTATTTCCTTTTTATTGTGAATAGTGCTGTAAGGGACACCAGTCTGCAGGTGGCACTCCAACCTACTGACTTGAAATCCTTTACTCACACCCTGTATTTGATGAGTTGCCACACATATTAACTCTTTAAGGGACTTCCACACTTTTCCATAACGGATACTCTTAACTTAGATTCATACAATTTGCTTAGAGTAAGACACTTCCGTTTTTTTAATGTATTATGGTCAACACTCATTCTCTCAACATTTTGAAAACATATCATCTAAAGAGAGCTGATGTCTCAAGGCAGTTTTGATTTGTGTGCCTCTGATGATTAGTAAGGTGGATCTTTAAAAATATATCTGAAGGTTGTTAGCATGTTTTCCACTGACAAAGGTCTATTCAATTTGATTATTTGTGAAGATTATTTTACTACTGTATTACTTGAATTCCTTTAATACCCTGTTCATCAACCTTCTATCTGACACCTAGTTTTCAAATGTTCACTTCCATTCTGTAGGTGTGTCTTTTCTTTGTTGATGTCTTTATTTCCTTTTCAAAGTCTGTTTTGGTGGACTCTGTTCTATTTTTTTTTGTCTTTTGCATTTTTAATTAAGAAAAAACTTTTTTATTCATTTTATATACCAATCACAGATCCCCCTCTTCCCTCCTCAGTTTACAGGAACTCTTTGCATGTTCACCAGACCCACTGATTTGTCATTTATGTAGATTCTTCCTTGATTAACTCTTATTGATGAGACCCTCTACTTTCTTTCCTTGTATGTCCCTAGGTCTGCTTGATATTAGTCCCCTGACACCTCACTGCAAGCCTCAGCTTAGGGGAGACCTTCATCAATATTTTCCATAATTGCCTACATTTATTGCTATCCATAATACCAAAGGAAACATCCTTAACTCTTTGCAAATGGAAATGCCCTACACCAATAGCTGACTCCTTCTAGTTCTCTGCCACCACTGGTGATGTTGACCAGGGGGACAGCAAATCTCAAATTGTAAAAGTAGTTAACATTTCAAAGTGGACATCAATTAATTGTAAAAGGAGAAAATTGAATTGAATAACAAAGCAGCATTCCAGCACTGATGTACTTGGTAAAAACAAAAATAATAATAATAAAGCTACATTTATCCAGTCTGATCAAAGAGAGAGATAATAGAAGAGAGATGCATTGTTAATGAGAAAAATTTTTTAAAGTGTCCCACATATTTTATTTGGTGATTTTGTGGCAAGCAAATTATATAAATATGGGTCTAGAAATCTGTATGGAAATATGAAAGTTCAAAGGGATAAAAATTAAATATTGTGTCTTGAGTTAGGAAGGCTCATATGCTTAAGGTGGACATATCCCTCAAATCAATCAATAATATTAACAAATTGAATCACAATAATTTTTTTTACCCTTGATTTGATCAAAATACCACTCTTTGATTTTTAATATACATTTTAGTAAGGTTATATCAGAAAGAGAAACTAAACAATTAATATAAATATAGGCAATACTATGGCTTTAAAGACAATTATCTAACAATTATCTAAATATTCTAATCCATTCTTGATTTTTGTTAGTGGCAAGTGAAGAATATTATATATATACACACACACACACACACACACACAATGTGTGTGTGTGTTGTGTGTGTTGTGTGTGTGTGTGTGTGTGTGTGTGTGTGTGTGTGTGTGTCTCATACAAGCATCAAGAACTTTTAAAGTAGCTCAATGCAGATAGACCAGCTAGATAAACAAAGTCCTGGCTACAAAATATTTTAAAACAGATTTTTAAAACACTTAATAAACAAATGAGCAGTTCTTGGTTATAGCTCAGATTTTAGAGTTGTTTAGCATACACCAAGCCCTGGATTGATCCCCAGCATTGTATAAAGTAGAGATTATGTTGTAGGCCTGCAATTCCAGCATCTGAGAGGTGAGGCCGGAGGATCAGAATTTGAAGGTCATCCTTTGCTACATAGTGAGATCATTTGAGGCTTGGGGGCTTTGTAGAACCCTTGCCTAAACAAAACAAAACAAATCCAACAATACAAAACAAAAACAAGTGAGCAGATGCAGACACAATGGTAATTAATGTGAAGGAGCCCATAGCTGTAAATGAAGAAGAGGGACAGGATAGTGTTCTAGTCACCATTGTGTTAATGCATCCAATACATCCTGTTTGAGCAGGGCATTTAGCATGACAGAAAAGTCACCTTTAACAAGATGGGAAAGGGAGTGAGCTAAGGCTTCTAGTGAGAGGAAAGAAGAAAAGGGGGCTGACAATTAGAGGAGCAACTCAAGATAATCTAGCAAGAGCTGAATTGTGGTGGCTTCAGGGGGTGGGGAGTCTGGTAAATATAAGGTCAATGCTAGAGGTGGCCAATGAGGCTAAAAAATTTTTTTCTAAATAAATTTTGTTCTTATTAAGAGATTTTCTAAAAATTTCACATACCAACCACAGATTCCCCTGTTCTCCCTCCTTCCACCCCTCAGCCTCCCCCTACCAACTCACCCCCCCATTCCCACCTCCTCCAAGGCAAGGTCTCCCATGGGGAGTTAGCAGAGCCTGGTACATTCAGTTGAGGCAGATCCAAGCCCCTCCTCCCTGCACCAAGGCTGCGCAGTGTCCCACCATAGGTGCTAGGTTCCAAAAGAGGCTAAAAACTAATAAATAGGTGTTGGAGTGAATATGAGAGATGAGCTCAAAGCCAGGGGACTGGGAATTTTAGGCCTAGCAGAGATTTTGAACTTATTTCAAATTCACTGAGAAATCAAGAGGGTAATGTTCTGACATGTTTTAAAATCATGATTCTTACTGATCTGACTTCTCACTGGTGTCTACAGACACGTAGAAGCATCTAGTAGCCAAGCCTGCTCGCTGTGGCTGGATTATCCTTTCCAGTGAGCCTGGTGAAGACTGGTGATAAAGAAAAATGCATTTCCCCAAGATAATATGAAGTTTTCTTTTTATTGGGCCCGTGATTGGGGAGTCTGTTAAAACTTCATCCAGAAATAAGCAGCTGCTCATGATAACTTAGTCTCTCACCTGAGAGTAAGTTAGCACCTCGGCCACTTCCACTTCCCATTCAGAGGTTACTCACAGCTCAATGGCCTCGGCTTTTGTTCCCTTCATAAGTATAAGCTGGTCCAATGAAATTTATCATAACAAATTGTTGGTGAGAGACTCTAAATTAAATGAAAATTCATCGCTACATTATGTATTATGCCTGAGTTGTGTTTGATGGTCCAGGTCTTTTAGACGTTAGTGGTTTACAGAGTAAAATGTGCTCCTAACAGCTCTAGGCTTCGGGCTCTATTACTTCTGGCTTCCCACTAAATGGAAAAGGTTCTGTTTTAGGAACAGAAGAGTTGGAAGCTAAGTGCTCTGTAACCAAGTACTTCACCTTATTCTGAAGCGGTAATAGTGTATGTTCCAGTCACCATTTGTACACAGGCGTGCCCTGAAGGTGCATGCAAGAACTTGTGAAGGTGGGTTTACATGTCTCTGTCACAGGTGAAAAGACAGAGCATAGTAGTTCATGGGATTTGCTATAGGCTGTTGGATGATGGATAAATTCTGCAAAAATCACACCCTAAGTTCCTTTGATGGTAAACGCAGCTGTCTATGCAATGTTTGTTAGGTGTTAACACCTGGTTCCTTATTTGTGTGCTGGAGCCTAGCAAGAGCTAAAAACGAATTTCTGATGGAATGTTTGTTACTTTGTTTCCATAATAACATATTTGTGGTACACATTTTAATGTTTCCCAGGTGCATTTCAAAATTGCTTCTCTCCCCGGAGCCTCACAGCTCAGTTGATAGGAGCATGACCAGATCACAAGGGCTCCTTCAGCTCTGGCTTGAACCTTCAAAAGGTGTGAAAGTTAGAATACTAATTATGGTTGTTCTAAGTGAGCTGTGACAAATTTAAGTCAGCAGGCTTTTGTGAAAAAAACATGTTTTAGAGTAAATATTCTAATATTGCCCAAACCCAGGACACTTGATTTTTCTGTTGGACCTGTGAGAAATAATCTAGATGACTTTGTGGAGAGGCTGGCTTGTAAGGTTAGGAGAAGAGGCAAACAGGTTGACCAGAACACTTTTATGATGACTTGTGATGTTTACCACATCCCATGCGTCTGCCTCACAGGAAACTTGCAAATAAATTCCCATACTGCAAGAAATCTTTCATGTTCAAAAGAAACATATGCACATGCACCATTACAGAAGGGAAACAAAGCAACAGGAACCTCATTCATGGTGAAAAATTGCAGGGGACATCCCACTGCCTCAACAGTCCCCTCTGCTCAGTACATGCCTGTGTGCCCTCTTAGTACTGGAGACAGAGAAGTCTGCACATCAGGCCACGAGCTCAGAGACAACACCTTCTCGCTCTTTCCTTTCCCTGGCGAAAGGGCAGGAGGATCTCTGAAATCTTGCATAAGGATCAGTATTTCAGTTCAAGTCCTGATCCCCTTCCAAAGGCCTCATTCCTAATACTTTGGGTTAGGCTTTTGACCTGTGTATGAATGTGGCAAGATTCAGTCCATCACAGCTTATTAGCTACTTTCTTTCTAGTGCTGAGAAACATCCCACCATCTGAATACACTTTGGTTTATTTAACCGTTCACTTACATATAGGTGTATTTATGGCATCTAAATTTTGACTAAATTTAAAGTGGCTGTAAAATCCAAAGTGACTTTTTTTATTTTTTTATTTTTGGCTAAACACCAGGAGTGTTTCTATTGTGTCGTATAGCCAAAGCTATTTAATATCGTGGCATTCCCACACCTGCTAGCCATTCTAGCTGCCCCCTCTGCTTGCTAACATTTTATATTGTCAGGCTCTGGATTCTGACCATTCTGAGCACAGTGTACTGACGTCTCTGGAGCTTTTTATTCTGTATGCACTGTTAAAATAGGGCGGGTGGCATCTCAGCAAGAGCCTACTCATCTTCATGTATCTAACTTGGCTCATGATGTGTCAGGATCTGGGCTGAATTTTTTTAATCAAGTTGATGTCTATTCTTTTTAAAATAATTAGAATGTTTTAAATAACAATTGCTTGTCACAAATAAATCTTTTGGGTGGGAAGAATTTTTCCCCTGTGGCTCCTCTTTTAATTCTTGTACCATTTAGCCTTTTTCAAAGTGGGAAGTTTTAATATTAATGAAGCTTATTATTGCTTTTTGTTTTCTTTTTACATATCACACATTTTCTGATAGATCTTAAAATCTCATTGTCAACCCATCACCCATATTATCTCTTGTTGTCTTTAGGAAACTCACAGTTTTAACTTTATATTGTATTTAGGTGTCAGGCTCCAGATAGTCTCTGTCTATACCCAGGTTTTAGCAAATAATTCTTGACTCCTTGTTTTCTTATCACTCTATTTTGCTTTTTTACCTACCATTTTTCTTATAAAATATTCATTCACCAGTTTTCTGCATATAAATGGAATCCAAAGAAGTGTAACTTAACCGTTTCTTAAGATTATAGTAATCAGCCAGGTGGTGGTGGCACACGCCTTTAATCCCATCACTTGGGAGGCAGAGCCAGGCAGATCTCTGTGAGTTCGAGGCCAGCCTGGTCTACCAAGTGAGTTCCAGGAAAGGAGCAAAGCTACACAGAGAAACCACCAAAAAAAAAAAAAAGAAAAAGATTATCGTAATCAAGTTGGCTATGATAGTTCACATCTGTAATCCTAGCACTCACAAGGTTGTAGAAAGAGGATCACTGTGTTGAAGGCCAGTCTTGCCGACCTAGCCAGTTACAGGATAGTTGTGGCTACATACTGAGAATTAATCATGCCTGCGCACATGCACACACAGCACACACACACACACACACACACACACCACATAAACATATACACACAGACACAGAGAAAAAGATAGAGAAAAATTGATTGATAGATAAATGTGTGTGTGTGTGTGTGTGTGTGTGTGTGAGAGAGAGAGAGAGAGAGAGAGAGAGAGAGAGAGAGAGAGAGAGAGAGAGAGACTTTGGTGGTGTACATTACATGTATGTGAGAAAGTAACTGATTTAGATAGCATTTGACCTAGAGGAAATCCAGCCATTTTTCTTGAGATTCAAGTCATAAATCCAGAAACTAAAGCATTTCTCAACACTATGCATTGACCAATGGGAAATATTGAGAAGATGCTGTCATCTTCCCAACCAAGCCTTCATAACCTCATAAGCTAAGTTTATGCAGGACAAACATTGTGTGAGTAGCTAGGCAATGCATAACTCGGTACATATTGAATGAGTTAAAGATTTAACTCTATATATATATTATATATGGTTTCTTATGTTATTCTTTGAAAAGGTAAATTATATTCAAGGTAATTGAATGATATTTTCTAAGAAGCTGGATGTGCTCCCTGATAAAACGAAACTATTACTACTTTACTTCTTGTGTTTTCTATTATTTTTGCTGTTTCATTACATTCTGTGGTAAGGCAGTGTACAATATGGCAGATGATCCAAAATGTCAAAGAGGGAACAAATCTTTTTAACTCAAGTAATTATTTTCCTAATTTTAACACAGGTCACATTCATTCTAAAAAAAACTTTGAGCAGCAGTTTTGGGATTTAATTTCCCTCTTCTATTTTTTTTTTTTAGTATGCATTGTTCTGAAAAATGACTTCCACCCATATATAATTTTATTAAGTGTATCAATAAAATCATTAAATAATATTTATTATGTGTTAATCGTTCATAGCTAGGCATTTTGGATATAATATCTTTTTACCCTTCATGACAGCTGCATTGGGTGGGTTAAGGTCAACGTTCTTAGAATTCTAAGCAATGTGTGGTTTTGAACAAGACATGTTGCATTCCCCAACACCTCACACAGTCTGCAGGAGGCTTATTTTAGAGTAATTTGTACTCTCCCTCTTTGGAAGTATAGATTTTTACTGATTCATCTGTTGTGCACGTGGATTATACAATTCTACATAATCTCATGTATTTAATTTAACAAAATTGATGCTAAGTAGGCAGCTATAATGGATTGAAATTCAAATAATAGAGTGCTATGTTTGTTTCATTGGATAATAATTTAGCATCTGTTATGTTCTTTGCATAAAATTAGTTCATCTACAAAATTTAAATATGTATAAATATCATTGTAGGACCTGTTGGTAATAGAAATAAAATATGCACATTAAAACAGAAGTGAAAAATGTAATAGTAACACTTTCTCTAACAACTGGACGTGTTAAGTATGATGATTTTGACAGGACCATGGCCTCCAGTCACAAGGTCTGACCCCTGGACTCTGCCTATAAATGGCTTTCTGTCTTCGAGTGGTTTCCCTGGCTTTCTCCCTGTAATCCAGGTGAGCTTTTGCAGCAGCAAGATCAAGAAGTAATAATGGGCTCCAACTCTAGAGCAGCATTTCAGGGCTAAGTTTAATTACTTCTGGATATTGCTCACTCTGTGTATTTCTGTGACTCGGGACTTCACCCAGGGTGCGATTCTTAACTCCAAATTGGCAGCTCCTTGGTCAGGAATTGCCATGAGAGTGGCTGAGCAATAACTGGTGAAAGAGTGAGGCATTTGTGAAAACCAAAGAACAATTCCAAATTAAAATTAGTCGATGTTCTAGAGCATGTACTTGAAATATGTCAAATGCAATCCCTCAATTTAACATCTGCTCTGTGTGATAAAATCAGTAGTAATCTGATGGAAGAGCAGGTAGTTTGGTCACAGAAGGCTATGAAGTGTGTGTGTGTGTGTGCGTGTGTGTGTGTGTGTGTGTGTGTGTGTGTGTGTGTGTGTGTGTGTGTGTGTGTGTGTGTGTGTGAGAGAGAGAGAGAGAGAGAGAGAGAGAGAGAGAGAGAGAGAGAGATGTTATAATGTATAGTCCAACAGTAGAACAAGGAAGGCAGAACAATAAATAGATGGTCAGAGTTTTCAGGAGGGTTTGAATTGTAAAGACATGCCTATAATATCAAAAAAGACTCGGGAGGCTGAGGCAGGAAGAACATGAGTTCTACGCCAGCTCACATTATATGTATTGTAAATTAAATACAACAAATAGAATATTTTAATAAGAAAAAATTTATCCACATGCATTCAACATATATCCTAGTCTCATAAAATTCTAAATGGATTTTATAATTGTTAACACATTTGAGTGAAGAAAATGTTATGAAATATATAATATAAGTTATAAAAAAGATATAGTAAAGATGAAAGAGATTCAAAGCCCAAGTTAATAAAGCAAACAGTTAAAAGTTGGTAAAATAAGCTTTAAACATGAACTATAAACACTTATCATAATATGAACGTTAAAGAATGAATGGTTGTTTTTTTAAATGGAACAAAATTAAAGATAAATACAGAACTGAAAATAAAATAAGTAGAAATTCTGATACATGCAATTTCAGTTCTTCTGTTTGGAGTCTTCATTCTAGTAGATGAATGAAAGAAGAAAGAAAGCAAATCCTTATATGACAGTAGGTGAGGCTTTTTATAAATGGGTTCTGCTCTGAGGAACACAAGAGACAGCAGGAAATTAGACCTTGGGATGGGTGATCATTGAGAGAACACAACCAGCCCTCACTCATGAGATCCCACTACCATGTACTCTGTTTTAATTTTACCATTGTCTGTGTCAGGTTTTAAGGTATTTCAGTAAAAACTGCCAGTGTATGAGGGCTCACACTGTCCATTTTCATAAACAAATAGTCACAGATATAAAATGTTCAATAACATATACCAGCATGTCATAAGAACAAAACCACAATGATTTTATTTTGCTGCATATAATAAAGATTACTTAGCTGGGTTTGACATTTCTCACCTGTAGCCCACTCTGTGGACCAGACAGGAAACAATATTAATGACGTTCAGTCAGAAAAGCTAAGTGAAAGACTGAAGCTTATGCACATCCGGGGGAGGTGATGAGACACTGACTGGAGTTTGGTTGAAGCTCTTCAGAGAGCCAGCCAGTGTCTGAGGGTGGCACATACAGGACTGTGATCTGAAATCTGTGTATCTGATTACTGTGGTGAGTGATAAGATACACAGTGATCAATCAGTCCCTATATGAATGTAGTAATTTTATATAGCAATGAAAACAGTAGGAAAGGAAACAGAATCTTGTTGGAGTGCAAGCTAATGGAAAATGGATTGTGGCATTAACAAAGGCTTTTATGTGGAGAATCTAGTTAAACTCCAAAGGGAAGAAGCTTATCACAGAAAACCAGGAGAGAAGATTTTTATGGAAAAGGGAAGGGAAGAAAAAGACACATTTCAAGCTACTGTGAAGAATGGAAAAGTTTATTCCCTGGACTTTAATAACCATAATATGTTATTTAAAGAAAACAATCTGAGAGGATCCTGTAAAATGATAGGAGATTAGGTGAATAGGGAAGGTCAGATCCACATAAGAGTTTTGAAATTAGTGTGACATGGAGGATTGTGTTTCAGATTACAGTAGAAACGAGTGGGGCCAAGGGGTCACATGGAGAGCTTAACACTGAAATGAATGCTTTGTTCCATGTGGAATCTAGGTTGCCAAAGAGCTATGAGTTGGAGTAGAAGAATTCAGGAGGATTTTGTAAGGTTGGTGCCTTGGTCTAGGTAAATGGGAAATCTTAATATCATCCTGATCAAATGTATTTGACTATGAATGAAAGATACATTTTCATAGAGTATGAGTTTCCTAACTTTTAATTGCAAATGGTCCCCCCTAGTTTTATGAAAACAAACAAACAAAAAACTTGTTAACTAGTTTATGCTTTAATTCTAGCTACCTTCATTGTGTGCAAGGTAAACTGCATAGTCTATTTTAATTCAGATGATATGCAGCAAGGCTGGTGTAGTTCTCCTTTTAGACAGCAAAGGGCGCTCCTGTGTAACCTTGCTGCATGGTTCAGGAACCATGGAGCTTGGTTATAGATTGAACACCTCACTTCCTACTTTGGCGTGTATCTCCAACAATGAGAAGCCCCGCCTCCTCCGTTGCTACTCACGGTGTTGTTGGTTTTTTAATTCATTCTTTTATTTAACTACCTGAAAGAGAACAAAACAAGACTCAATAAAGCAGGACACAGAGTATCTGAAGAAATTAATGCTTCTTCCCTCTGTTGTGGAACATGTGCTGAACACTTTGCTCCTGATCTTAATGGGCAGAATCACCTGGCTTCCCACATAAAGGAAGTGCATTTCTGAGTAATTAAAAACCTGCCAAATGATCAAACAGTTAGTAAAAGTCAGAGCCAGAATTCAAATTTAAACAATGCACAGCCGATATGATCAAGCCTCCCAAATTCTCATGTTGAACCCGGTGCCCTGAGATGTGAACGCACCTGCATACCATCCCGGCTTTCCTTCTTTTGCTAACAAAGACATTTCTGTCTTTTTCCTTACGTTAATGCTGAAGTCAAGTGCCTTCCACAAACCCTTTGAACCAGACGGCGATGTCTTCCGTCAGAGTGTTTATTTGAATCCCACTCATGTCCTGTCTTGATGTAGCTCTGCTCCGTCGGTGCTGGGTGTGCATGCTTTTATACAAGAGGAATTGGAAATGAAATGCTATGAAATTGAGACTTGCGCTGCTCTAGACCTTCAGAGCGCAGCTTTGTACTGAGATATCTACCCGGTGAGATTCTGTAGGGGGATCTAATTAGGCTGACAGTCAAGGTGAGCTCTTGAATAAAAAATCACGTTAAGAATTTTTTTATTCTTTAAGTAGGTTAGATGACTCTGAAGCATTTATAATTTCTCAGGAACCTTTAATAAAACTACCATACCCCTTAGTGGTTGCTGCTCAAATGTTTGGCCATTTCCATGGCCAGAAAAAAAGTTCCTTGACTCTGACTGACTGGGAGCTTATGCATAAACAATGTTAATATTTACATACAAACCCTACCTAAATCTTTTGGTGAAATCTCTCTCCTGCACAAGCAATCAATCATATTATCAATGGAGCCAACTTAAGGACTCTGGTCCATGCTGGATGGTGAATGTACAATCTGCCATGCTCTGGACAGCATTGAGTCCTGCTGTATATGGGATGTATGAGTATCATAATTAAATGATATGAATATTGCCTGTCATAAGCCACTAAAAGTGTCACTTTTGAATACATGTTAGGAAGGTTGTATATATATACATGTGTGTATGTCATATATGTATGAGTTTATATATACATGAAGATATATGTCTGTTGTTCATGTATGTGTGCATAAATATGTGCCTCTGTGAGTGTGCACATATTCATGTGCATATGTATTCTGTATGTGCTGCTGTGTGTGCTTTCATGTGGAGCATACATGCCTCTGTGTATATGAGTACATAATTATGGGTGTGTGTGTGTGTGTACATGTGTGCATGCATATGTATGTGTGAGTGGATGCCTAGAGTCTTCCTGAATAACCCTCTATCTTATTTCTTGAAACAAGTTTCCTCACTGAATCTGGAGCTCACTGATCCTGCTAGGCTGACTGGCCAGTGATGCGTAGAGATGCTCCAGCCTCCACATTTGCAGCACTGCTAATGCTGCTACATATCAGGCATTTTAAGTATGTACTTGGGATCCTATCTCAGGCCTCCATGCTTCCTCAACAGGCACTTTACCGACTGAGATATCTCTCAGCCTCTTCAACATGTGTCTTAAATTCAGTTGATTTTTTTGATAAAGCCACTATTTTATCAATGCGTTTTTCTTCTCCATTGCAGACAGAAACTCACATGATTTTTCCATTTGATCCTCTCTATTTATCTGTCTAGATCCCTAAAGCGAGATGAGTGAGGCAACTTCTAACTCCCAAATGCCAGAGAGATAATAAGAAATCAAATGAACACTAGACCCAAGTGTTCAGGCTGTGTTCAGATGCCCAAATTTCTCTTCCGGCTAATAGAATGATCAGTCTCAGGTGAAGACAGGAAATGAATATATTTTCCACAGAAGCCTAACCTGTTTTGTGACTGGCCCAGGCCAGGCATTTACCATTTTTGTGACATACAACTCATTCTCTGAGGGAAAAACCGGTCAGGACCAGTGACTATTACCACATCTGTATGCCCCGAAGTCCTATGGTTTTATCTCCTATCAAAGTGAGAATCAGGTCTCTACTTAGTGTTATGTGCTGCTGCAATACAGCTGAGTTGCAAGGAAGGCAGTTATTTCTAAAACCATTTGGTTAATATTATTAAGTTAGGTCGCTATAATTATTGCATCATCTAACAAAAGTAAGGTGACCAAGGGTTCACAATCCAAATCTCAATGTTAGGAAGTGAAATTACATCAATCAAAATTGTTTTGAATCTAGATAATTTCAACCAAATAGGAAATGTGGTCAGTCACCATAACAAATGTGTGGTTGTGTACATAGTCATAGATCACGTGGTGTGATGATGTGTTTGTACCTGGAGTGAAGATTTTAGAAGAAAGATAATGAATGAAGCCTTCCCTATTGTCACTGAATACAGTGATGATAATGAATATGTTAAATATTAGGAATAATACAGATATTAATGACTGACAGAAAATTGAGATATTCTTATGAATGTTTGAAACACCTTCAAACCTGCTTATACTCTGCATTTGGTAAGATTTTTTTAAATCTTTATAATGAAGGAGTACAAGACATTACTTTTGTCAGTGTTTAAAGAAGAAATGACAAGGTGCTTTAGTCACAAAGAATAAGTAATGCAGGTGCGGGAACATGGCTCAATGGTTAGGAACACTGGATGTTCTTGCAGAGGGCTAGAGTTTGGTTGTCAGCAATCTCATGGTGTCTTACAACCACCTATAACTCTAGCTCCAGGAGGTCTGACAAAATCTTCTGGATTTTGCATGCACTGGGAACACAAGTGGTATAGGACACAGATATGCATTTGGGCAAAATTCATACACATAAAAATGAATAATCTTTAAAAAAGAAAACAGTATTGCAATATCGGACTGAATGAAGAGGATGCAGAGCGCACCCTGAGGATAAATTCTGGGAGCTCCATCTCAGGTCAGGGTTCTGCTGGGTTGTGACACATTTTAAACCTATTGATCAGAAGGGATGTTAAAGTGATAACCTAAGTGTTCGTGGGACACCATGCTGCCACATAAAATCATCTGTTTAGATATATTTTCTCATATTTATTTATTATTTATTTGTTTATTTGTTTGTCTTTTGAGACAGGGTTTCTGTGTGCAGTCCTGGCTGTTCTGGAACTCACTCTGTAGACCAGGCTGGCCTAGAACTCACAGAGATCTGCCTGCCTCTGCCTCCTGAGGGGTGGGATTAAAAGTGTGTGCCATCACTGCCTCATTTATGTTTGAGGTGACTGAAACCTTAACAATTGGGAAAGTTGAGCAAAGCATGGTGTCTTATGAGTGGCTATGTTGAGAATGAAGCTCATGATGTCTAAGGTGTTCCAAATGACTCCAAAGTTATCTTGCTTCTTCTATGTGAGTCTAATGCTTATCCCACACATTGGACGGGACTTTTTATGATTATCCTTGACTGTTCATACAGTAGTATACTGCAATTATAACAAATTGCTACAATAAATAAAACCTCCAATTTATTGCCCCCCATCCCTCCATGCCAATGGTTATGTTTTGCAACTATACTTGGAAGAAGTCCAATAATTAATGACACACATTGGAAATGTCATTGAAGTTTAAATTCAAACTCCAGTGGAGAAATAGCAAGGCTTCACTAAATTTTTTTCAAAGCAAAATAATCATATATATATATATATATATATATATATATATATCATCAGAGATGTAAACCCATAAATAGGTCTTCTATTAGATGGAAAATGGTTATGCAATATATACTGTTATTTATGTAAGTTACAAACAAGTTAATATTCTTGTTCAAAATTATTTTATACAACTTTTACTTTTATTTTATGGCAAGTAAATTTTAAATTCTGAGTACAGTGTTCCAGAAGTTAACTAATTGTGCAGACCTCCTGTCTTTTTCTATCAAGATGTAAGTTCATAGTTCACAGTGCAGTTTTGTGTCTGAGTGAAATATTAGTTGGTTGGAGATCTCTTTATTCATCTTTTTTCCACAACAATTTACTGTTTTTCACAAATTTATTATAAGAGGAATAACTGTAATCTTCAGTTAATCTTATCATGAGCACAAGGCTCACAGTCATCAGATAGCTACAGTATTGCTTTTGTGTTTCATATAAAAATATATAGTTTAGCTTTCATGTTGTATTCCTGTGCAATGAATGTCATGATTCATCTGCTATGTGATAAGTTATTTTTCAGTGTAGGATCAGAACAGCAGCTTGGGTTTTTTTAAGACATAAACAGCATCAAAAATGTAGCAGTTTGTGACCACAGGACTGTGGATTCCATTTGAAAATTCATTCTGATCATTTGCTTTTGTTTGGGCAAGCAACTCTCACTAAGAACAAATGGAAATGAACAGCTAGCTCCGTGGAGGGAAGGGTCTGACTTGTACTATTTTGTACAAGGATATGATGTGCGCTGTTTTGCTGCAATGAGGAACTGTGATTTACAGTGGAGTAGGATTCAAATCATTTGTAAACTCCAGGATAGCAAAAGAGGGTCAGAATGTCTGTGAATAATGCAGAGGAATTAAAATTTTTTCTTTATAAATCACCAATCTAATTTTTAACTTTATATAAAAATGCCTTCTATGGAAGGGAAGAAAAAGTAAGCTGTACAATATTGATATAAAAAGATGCTTCAAGTTATTAAGCATCATCTCAAAGTTTAGTAATTTCTGTATCAGAATTCCAGTACAATAATATACATAGGAAATACCAAGATATGCTCTATACTACAAAACTGAGACAAGATGAATAAAGGGTGATTCCTAGAATGTGAGTGACATACTTTGCTTAGCTGAGTATTGTGAGAACTATGTCATTGGTGACGTTTCTCCAAATTTACCATGCTAAGAAATACTTGGAATGATTCCTAGTTCTACCAGAGCAGGTTTCTTCCTCTGGGTGGTTTTGAGGCAGGAAAGTGACTACTCCTTTGTTACAAACTCCAGCACATTTTGACCTTGGATGGTGTCACTTTGGGTCTTTTGAGGCTCTTCAACTGCTTACTATATTTTAAATACAGCTGGTACTGCTGTTGTAGCACACAGATACAAGTACACACACACACACACACACACACACACACACACACACCTATATCATATGCACCACATATATAGAAACACAAACATAAATATTCATACACATGCATATATACATATTCACCTATAATACACAAACTTATATACATATATACACTTGGAAACACACACACCTACACACATACGCAGAGGCAAATATGTACAAACATGAAAATAAAAACACACACACACACACACACACATATATATATATATATATACACATACACACATATAAACACACATACATATACACACACAGGTATACACACACACATACAAACACAAACTCACACATGCACATATGTCAGCATACATCATATATACACATATAAACATAAACACACACACTATATATACATATATATATATTCCAATTAAGTAGAAATTGTAGATTTTCTTTTATAGATTTTCTCCACTTAGGTTTTGTTTTTTTTCTTCTCAGAATTAGGTAATACAGGACATTTCTCACAAACACAATGACATCATTATTTGTTTGTACATGTGAAATTAAGACACTATTTTTTCTTCTAGTTTTTATTCTTTTGTTTAATTATTTGCTTTTATCACCTTAATTATGTATGGGGGAAGTGTGTGCACATGAAAGCATGTACTCAGTTCAGATCAGAATGTCAGATCTCTGGAGCTGGAGGTTCAGAGGACTGTGAAACACCTACTCAGGTACTAGAAACCAAATCTGGGTCCTCCTTAAGAGCAATATGTATACTCTTAACTATGGAGTCATCTTTCCAGCTCATTGCTTTAATTTACATTAAAAACATTTCTTCATGTCGTACATTTCATCAGTATGTCAACTTAGGCAAATTTCTACAATCAAAATCTGTACATAGTGACAATGTGGCATGAACAAGAAGCATTATTATAGACTATATAGTCCATGTCTGTTGGAGTTCAGAATTGCTTCATCTATTTGTCTCTTCATACTACTGGAAAGATAAGCCCCTATTTGAGACAAACTATATCTCATAACAGAGGAAAAGATATGCTTGAAAAATATAAACCAGCTCTCAATGTAACCAAAATGTTTTGTTTGCTTTTAATTGTCCATAGCATCAGGAGACTTCTGCAGACAGAGACTTCACAGTCACAAAACACAGCAAACCTGACCTTGATTGAGCAGAGATGGTTCATCTTCCCACAGGGAACTAATGTTACTGTTGTTCTTGGAACAAATCTTGAACAGCCCATAATTTTATTAATAAATATTTGCATTATCAAAGAGGAGACGCAGTTGGACTTGATATATTTCCGAGCACTCTTCTCAGAAACATGGATGTTTATGTCTTAAAATACATTAGATATTCTTGAAAGAGTATAATCCTTTCTTTCTTGTTTTTTGCAGTCAAAGTCCATGACTTAATTTGTCTTAATGGTTAATGTCACTGTTGCCCTAAGGGAACTAATTAAATTAGTTTAGCTGTGATATTTTTTCTCTCTTAATGTGGTAAGTGGTTGTGTGTTCTTAGTTTGGAGGAGTGAGCCTGGAAATACAATGCTAATAAAATAAAACACATTACCCACATTAATAACAATCCAAATTTGTATCTGAGTAAATGTATGCTTTGCAATGGCTAATGTTTTCTACAAATCATTGGTATCTGAAATTCAATTTAGATTTCTTAAGAGTTTAAATGGGACATCTATAATACACCAACTCCAACCCACCCATACCCAGACTCACAGATCATTGTTGAAGAGGAAGCAGAAAGATTGCAAAAGTCAGAGGTAGTAGAAGTCTGCACTGAAAGAGTATTTGCTGGAAGTGACATGCTGGTATATCCAGGAACTCAAATACTGCACAGTAGCTGTGACTATGCACATAAGACCAGCCAAAATCCTAGCATGGATGATGAAGAGGGGGGATTCATAGAGCCGCATTTCTAGCCGAGTAGCTATTGGTAACTAATGGCTCCTAGGAGAAAGAAAGTCAGTTCCCTTTAGAGATGCAACTGCTGAGGGAATAGCTATGTTCTAGTACATGGTCCTACACTCATACACAAATCATTTTGTTTATTGAGATGGCGTATCCTTCTATTTGGAAAAGAATTAGTACAAGGCAATGAGGCTCTGTATTTTGTAGGTTACAAAGTCATATAGTAGAGACATTGTGTGTGTCCTTATGACAGAATCTGATGTGGTTCATTTCATCTACGGTCTTCACATTTAAGACAAATTAAGAGACTATTCAAAAATTTCTATGAATATCATTCTGCAAAAAAAGGATGGGTTTGGATGTAACTTTAATGTTTTATTCACCTGGGTTGATCAATTGTCTTCTGTCAGTCATTGTACTATTTTTCATTTGTTCTAGGATCATTGCAGTGTGCGTTACTTATTGACCTTGGATGCACATTTCCTAAACCTTAGGTCAAACATTTAGCATTGTGGAGCATGTGGTCACGCTTCACTTACTGTTTTGTGCTTTCAAAAGGCTTTCTCCTGCAAGCATAGTTTGTTTTTTTTCATCATCACCAACCTGGTGAGGTTGTCATGTAAGGTTGAAAATGTCCACCTCCAAGTTCATGCAAATATGAAATTTCCTCCCCGACATCTCAGAATGCATGCATGTCAAGGACCAAGTGATGCCTTTTAAACATTAAAGCTTACCTAAATACGAGTTTCTACTCTCCAGGGAAGGAACATAAGACTCCTGTAAGTCATAAATATCTGGAATTATGGTGTAATACTAATATACAAGTCTCTAGAACTGAGGAAAATACAGATTTGAAATAGATTCTGATCAAATGAAAAGGCATTTTGGGTTTTAGCTTTTATTGTGGAATATGGGAGGTATTAAATGCTAAGTATTATACCTGTTTTAATTATCTTTCCTTCTCATCTCTGTAAATATTTGTCTTTCCAAACATCTGTGGCATCCTTGAGTCTCCCCCAGACTCTGATGTCCACACTGCTCTGGTCTTTATTCCTAAAACATTAGCTAGGCATCCTAGTTTTTCCAGTAGACTGATTTTAGTGGGTAATTTATTTGTTCCTTTTCTTCCTTGGCTCTGAGTTGTTCAAAACAAATGAATTTCAGGGAATATGATATATAAAGTACAGCAATAATATTTGACTTTAAGATATAATCTAAGAGTCTATTCAGACTGTAATCTTAAGGTGCAAATACTATGAACTGGTCAATTTTTTTTAGTAAGAATGAATTCAATTCATGTGTTCTGGTGTATCTGTGATAATTTAGCACTGGGATCATCTGAATGATGTTTTATAATCATATTTATTTAAGCTTTTGTCCCTTTAATAGTACACGAGCTAGTGTTTTTTTTTTTAATGTATTGATAAGATGATGGGTTTGTAAGCATTTACTACACTATAACTATTCCAGTTTACCCCAGTTTAAATAAAATGAAGCTTGACATTTGACAAAATTTTCTCATCGAACATTTTGCTCCTTCATGTAATTTGCTAAACCATGTCTAATTAATCTTAAATATTCCACTGAAGCCTGGGAGTTAGGAAAATAAAGGGAGGAGAAAACAATAGGACAAGCTGTCATGTTTTTCTAACAAGGGCACCACTGACTGTAGATGAATCTGCAATGCTGAGAGAGTTGTTTCTCTAGCTTTCAACCTCATTACTCTAAATTAATAATGTACCGAGATGGGATCCACATCAGCCCCAATGGTATGCAGTGTTGGGGCATTGTGGCGATGTGCTATCTGGAAGGTGATGAGGGCATGTGATAAAACTGTGGAAAGAGATGACTTTACGCCCTGCTTCCTCACATTATCTCCACTTCCGTAACTTTTTCAATTAAATTTCAACAAAAATGTCAATTCCGAAGTGGTTTCCAATCCCTCATCTGCCTTTTGTAAAGAGACTCAATTGTGTCTTGGAGAGCTACTTACAAAATTTTGCTGAGCCTGCAGCTCCAATGCACTCACTAGTCTGGAAATTTTTTTTGGATCTAGCTCACTTAATGTAAACATTTTTTTTTGCCTTTACATAATGTTTTTTTTTTTTTTATTTCATTGTGTGCTGGCCAGATTAGAGCTGACATCTTCTTTAGATTAACCCCAATGTTTTCCGTTCTTAGAAAACATAACAAAGTTTTTATTTCTGTTACTCGGAGTCTTAGAGATCATTTAAAAAGGAATTCTCATATTGTCTTTCTATGCAATAATACTATGTGAAGAGAGTCAGATCCTCACAAGGGCCTTGTGAAATAAGTGCCTGTGAATTTCCTTTTATTTTCAAAATTTCCCTTTGTGGCTCTACTGGAAGGTTTCCCTAAAGAACAGGTGTATATTTCTAAGGAAATCTGCCTCTACCTTGTCAGAGCCTAGAGGCATGAACAGGAATGATTATCTAAATTGAGAACCATAAAAACTCCTTTTCTAAATTTGAGATAGTCATAATGAATTCATCTACCCCCCCCCCCCAACACACGCACACCCAGATTAAATGATGGCTGGTAGGATTTCTGGCATAGGTTTCACAAAAGTATCCTACAAATGTTAAAAATAGAAACAACTCCACTTATGGTTTTACATCCCCCAAAAAACACTGTTAAATTGAAAGTATCCTAAGTTGAAAATGCATTTAATATGCCTAAGCAATGGAACAGCTGAGCAAGCCCTTCTTAAAGATATTCAGCACATTTGCATAGCCTACAGCTAGCCCAGTAATCTAACATAAAATTTATTTTATAGTGATGAGTATACCATGGGACTTAATGAATACTATACTGGATGTGTAAAAGGAATGACTCTATGGGCTGTCACTATAAATATGCATACTATGAACAATTGGTGAGATGACCTCCAATATAAGTGGACTCACTGTTCTTTCAGAGGATCCCAGTTTTGTTCCCAGCACCCAGGTTGTGCAGCTCACAACCTCCTATAACTCCTTCTTGGAGATCTGCACCTTTACTCAGGATCACAACTCTGCCCTCGCAACACAGATATAATTAAACATAAAATAAATCTTTAAAAAATACAGAGAATGAGACACACTTGGATAAAGATGTGAGGATGTGCGAAAGCACAAGTCAGAATGTCCAAAACATGTGGGTGATACTGCTGTTGTTAACCAGAGTTGTATAACATAATACACATATTACCTACGTGGGAAAGGTAAAGTTGAAACATCCAGTCAGAATTTCAACCAAATGCATATTAAGATCAGTCAGAGGTTGAGATATTATAGTTTCCTAATACTATATTTCTCCCCAAGATGTTGGAAGCACCTCTGATACAGACAGGAAGCAGCAGAGGGCTCAAGCAAGAAACATGGCCAGAATAGAACCTTTAAAATATCACACCTGGTCACCTGGTCCAGAAATTAGGACCCATGACCAACAGCTTCCATCGCCTCTGATAGTAGTGGCACTAGTTAGTGAATATCTATTTAAATGCATGAGGCTATAGTGGACATTTCCTCTTTATACCATAACAGAAGTGTTTAAAATATGTATTCTAAACTTTCACATGGAAAAGCAAAGAACAGCATGTTAAATGGCTAGTGCTTTGTGATTTCGCCAGCAACTTTGAGCAGTTTGATGTTAAGTGTGGCAGAGAAATGTGTGCAGTATGTACCATGTCCCCAAGGGAGGAGGCATTGCAAATGTCCAGTTCCTCATATTTTTACTACACTGCATAATGATTGTCAAAAATCAAGATCTTGAGGATATTTGGTTAATGATGAACTAGATAAAATACTTGAAATCTTATAATATGAAATTAAAGAAAATATATTGTGGTTGGATCCAAGTGTAGACAGACATATATGAGAACAGGGAGTCAAACACGGACACTGTTAAGTTCTAAATAACATAGGGGTGCTATAAGTACATTTGGTGAAGATCTTATGAAATTAAGGGTTTAAAAATAGCACATTAAACTTTAAAGAAAGGAAAACAGGTCATTGAATGAATTAACATTAGGTGGATACATAAAATAGAAGGTGGCAGGGATTTGAGATAAAATATTAGGCCAAAATGAATTGATCCATTTTGTGAGCTATGAGAAAACAATTGAAATAATGGTTTAGAGAAACCTGAGTGCCATGATACATCAGACTTTCTCCCAATACTCAAGGTTACTGGATAGTGCTCAAAGAAGAAAGAAAAAGGAAAGATGTGTTTATTTCTGTAACATTCCAACATGAATAGAAAAGAAAGGTGAAGTTGAGCATAAGTCAGACAGAATGAAGTCTACAGACAATAAGATCTTCCTGTAGCCGATCTGGCCAATGGGAGATGGCCTGATGCTATTTCCATTGTTACCAGTTATGGTAGGATGATTTCAATGCTCTCTCTATCTCTGCCAAGGTATTGGAACCCTAGCGTTGGCTCAAGGGCCTTTCAATCACAAAGCTGCTGATAAGGGTTTGTGGAGCAGGAAATCCTCACTGCAGAGCCTGCCTTCTGAATCTTTCTCACTCACATTTTGGTCTTTGTATCAGGTGTCCTTTCATCCCCTTCATTCTTTGGCACATATCGTCTCTATAAATTCCTAACTCCTTTCAAAACTCTCTTTTCCACTTCACATTTCCCCCCATTAGCAGAACACCTGGCTGTGAGGAACCAACTGGGTACTTTCTGACTTGATTTCAGAGAATAGGTCTCTTTCTTTCTGCTGTTTCTGTGCAGACAGAGAAAACCCTTAGGGGGATTAAGTGAGAGAGGAGAGAAATGAAATTGCCATCAACATATAGAGTAACAATTCCTTATAGAATTCAGCAGCTCATTTTCAAAAAAGAAAAAAAATCAAATGAAATACACAGTTGACTGCAAGACACAGGCCCTGTGGAAAATTTAAAATTCTATTTAATGAAGAAAGAGTATAAAATTGAGAATAAAGTTGAGGAAAGTATATTCATAGTCATGTTGTATTGTACCTAGAAAAGAACTTCACCTACAAATACATTCCAAAGTTGGTAAGTCAGGGCAACACATGGTGTATTTCAGATAATCACCAAAGAACTGATGAGCAAAGCCTTGAGCTCTCAAGAGAAATGGAAAATTAAGACCTGACCTTCTGCACAAGATAAACAAGATAATTTTAGTTTTCACATACGCCAACACAAGCCTAATTTTCATGTAAGTTATGTATAGGTTCAGTGGTGGGTTCTTCTCTGAAAACAGCTACAGCAGAAATCATACACACATGTGGGTTCTGTGAAGTTACATTAAATGTAGTTGTCCTTAACTGTCCCTGTCTTGGCTAGGTAATCCCCTTCCTCATGTAAAGGATGTTTGTGCATGGAGTCAGCCAGAGGCCTAACTTGGAGTGACTTTAAATTTAATAAATTATCTCTTTGATTTGTTTGGGTCAAACAACTACCATTATCACTAATGTGTGTTTATTTATTCTGTAACTTGACTGAAGTAAAACCCTGATACATGAACAGAAGGAGTCTCAGCTCTTATTCCAGGTCCAGCACCAATGAATCCCTTCAAATGGAAATGGTATCTGTTTTCTAAACATAGACAGGAAGGGTGTGGATCCACATGGGAGGGAAGGGGAGAGAAGTAGGGGAAAGGGAAATTGCAATCAGAAGACACTGCTTGCAAAAAAATCTATTTTCAATAAAAGCAAAGGAAATTTAAAATTACAAATTCTTTCTGTAAAATTTCTCAGGGTTGGATTTAGCCATCTCACTAACATTATGAATTATTATGCGGGGACGCGGAGGTTGGGGGGGGGGCGTATCCTGCGTGTGCAGGGAACCATGCTGGCATGCTAGGCAGATGCAGTTGTGGGCTGGCTGGTGACCCACTCCAAGCAGGCATGGCGGTGGGACAGCAGGTGGAAATTCACAACCCAGACACTACATCTGTGCACAAATGGTTTATTATAATAGACAAAGAGAAGATAGGAAAGAAAAGAGAAAGAGAAAGGGAAAGAGAGGGAGAGGGGTCAAGGGGTGAAAGGGAGAGAGAGGTCGAGGGGTGCATATCTCACGGGAGTGGAGGGAGAGAGAGAGAAAAGGGGCAGTTTTTCCTTAAGAAGAGGCTTCTACATCAGGATGCAGGGCAGCCGCAAAGGGCGGGTCAGAATACTCACAACTACAGTCCTGGACCTCATTTACCAACAATTCAAGAAGTTTTTCTTCTGTTTTCTGTTTGTTTGTTTTCTAATTTGTTTTCAAACTTACTTGAAATTTGCTATATAGTCAAGCTACCCTTATCCTTACCATCCTCTTGCCTTGGTCTCTGCCGGACCAGGATCGTAGGTACTGGCCACCGTGCATGACAATAATACTTTTCCTTCAGTGTCATTTAAACTGTTAGTGTGTCTGTTCTTTAATATAGATTTCAAACTTGAGGACTGTGAGAGAGATGCTAAGAAATAGAGACACACCTGGGGACGTGAGTATGTGCTTCTCTAGGGAACCTCTCAAAAAATGAGATAGGCAAAGAATGTGGTTAAAAAAAAATCTCAGGGAGATTTGCTGTCCTCCTGTATCTTATATATTCATTTGAAACAAAATTCACAGCGGTTGTCTAAAACACGGGCATCTCTCTGGGGAGTTACAAATGGGACATTAGACATAAGAAAGAGAAAATCATGTAAACCAAAGAAAGAAGAAATATAATTTTCAGTTTATAGAATAAAGAGTCACAATAGAACTCTGTATCGAACACACAGATTGCAAGCCCAGTGCCACTTTGAGATCTTTGGCAGCAGTTAACTCTGCAGCTCACACACGATTGAGCCTGTATAATAATGAGTATTCAGAGACAGGTAATTCCTGGGGGGCACTCACCAACCTAAGACAGAGCACCTGTGTGGCCTGGACAGGCGTCTCCATGACGGGTAAGGTGACCTGCTGACGTCCCATGCAACCCAAGTCAGAAGCTCATTTTTTTAATAAAAGGGGGACTTGTAGGTCCCCTGGCCCCCGTTTTGGGAAACTGTTGCCTTGCTTGCGGACCTTGACCTTGATATTCTCCCTATGCTAATTCCCTGCCAGGTTCCACCCTCCTGAATGCTTAAGGGAAGTTCCTTGCCTGGTACCCTGAATAATGGGCATTAACAGATTAGAAGCAAGATTGTAAAACATCAGTAGCGAACTTCTGCCCTCCGGGGTCCTCCCATTGTGCTGTAAGCCTGTATTTAAGACCTCCTCCCCCCTTAAACAAATGACATTCAGCATTTAAAATTAATATATATATATATATATTATATAATTGAATGAATACTGTGAATGTAATCTATGAATACCACAAATGTGATTAATATCATGAGTGTAATTAATGAATATCATGAGTGTAACTTAAAAAATAAATAAATAAAGTAAAAAAAAAAGAACTATATCTTAATTGTTAGTGACATCTGTCTCACGGTTTTATTATCTAAATGAGCTATTTTAATTTTGAAGGGGATACACTTTTCTTAAAGTCACGTTTGTGTAGGCACACATGAATACAGAGAAATCATCATTTTCAAATGTGCACAATCTGACCAGGACTCTTGCCTGGGGCAGGAGGGGAAGTAAAAAAGATTGTGCTAATTCCACTGTTACTTGGATATTTAGAAATGGATGAAGGACCCTTGGGGTGACAAAGCTAACTCAACTTCCCCCTTACAGCCACCAAGAAAGCATGCCTACAATTATGCCAGTCACAGAGCTGCCCATCTCTTTTCTTGGTATTTGGTCATAATGACATGGCTGCATGTTATATTTTGTGGTCACACATTAACCATCTATTGCTGCCTTTAAAAATTACCATAAAGTAATACAAATTAATGGTGTTGTAGTATGCTAAATCAGATAGACTGTCTCAGTGAACAAAAAAATCTAGGTATGAGCAGCCAGCGAGCACTTCTATCCTCTTCTTGTTCATTCTCCTGTCAGTAAAATTCAAGTCTGTCAGCTACAGTATTATTAATGACCTTTGCCTGCTTGCTGCCTGTCCCTATGGGTACCTTGCCCTCAGGACTTCCCTGTGATCCTTGCACATAGCACTCTGCAGCTAGGGACTAAAAAAGAGTCGTCTCTGACATACTTCATCACCTCCGACTTCTGTGAAAAGCTCACATAAATGTAATCAGGCCTGCTCAAATAATCTATATTTCAAAACCCTTGACTCAATCCCATCTACAAAAGTGCTTTTTAACCTTGGAGTGTATGACAGTCACAGCTTTTGAGATGAGAACATGGACATGTCAAGGGCTGATACTGTGCCCATCACAGGTTATGGCCTTTATTTTGTGCAACACTGAGGAAGGTACTTGTGGATTTTTGTTGTTGAAGGCCACTGTTGAGATCCAGAGAGCAGCCCGAGTTGTCCTCTTGAAGATTTTTTCTTTGAATCCAAATACTTGGAGACTCTTTTCCATTTTCAATATTTCTTTATTTTTACTTTATTGTATGAGTGCTTGCCTGTAGGTTTCTCCGTGCACCACCTGCGTGAAGCAGTACCCACACACAGAGTTCAGAAGAAGGCATTCGGTCCTCTAGAACAGGGGTTACAGAGAGGTGTGAGCTTCTGTCTGGGTGCTGGGAACCAAACCCAGGCAGGTGCTGACAGGGCTCTTAACTGCTGAGCCTTATCTCCAGCCCTGAGAATGCTTTCTTTATTCTTAAGCTTTCCTACATTCAGGACAACAACAAACCTAAGCCACTGAACATGAAACTGTACTGATGAACCTGTTGCTGTTCTAACCTTCAGATATTTCACAAAAATCTCTAGGAGTTCAGAAAAGACCTTAATATCCATTTACTTTGCCTCACAATACTTGTATTTCTCAACAACACTATCTAGTTTGTATTATTTTGTCACTAAATTCCATATTCTAGCTTTAGTTCTCCATGTTACTCTTTCCTGTTGCTTCTGTGAATGGAACCCAAAGCTTCATGTGTTATACACTACATTTAAGTTTACATTTGCCATAAAATTCCTTCTTTAAATGCAAAAAAATGTATTTTTCTATGCCTATTCTACTTGAAATATAATTATTATTTCTTTGGTCAATCTTATGTTTTCTTCCATAATCCTAATATTTATTGACTTTCATTGCTGATTTTCTCCAATATCTTTGTTGATTAAATGTCTGATTAGTGTTCTATAGTACATAACATTTGAGGGAAGTTTTATTTTTTTAATGATGTCTTCCCCAAGAATTAAGTGAGTTTATCTTTCTTATGATATATTCACTCATAGAATTCTGTTGCATTATTTTGAGTATTTAACTTAACTTGCAAGGTATCTTTCTTTTTGGTTATGTTAAATTCTGACAGTGCTATTTAAAGGCCTTTATTGCACAAGAGTATGGGGGAATGCTTCAGGGCAGCCTTCCTACCACAATGGATACTTGAGGTCTGACGGTAGGACTTTGGGACTTGCCACTTTCATCTGTAGGTGACACTGGGTTGATCTTGACAATTCATTGTACTCTCTTCTTTAGCTCATAATTCAGTTTGAAGTCATTTTGTTCTAATCAAAGACTCTATTTGATTTTCTTGATCATGACTGACACTCCAATGTCACTTATAGAAACTACCTCCTCCATAGGAGACTTGCTTTTCCTTCTTTCTGAGGTCTTGCTGCTAAATAAATCAGAAAACAATTTTTTTCATACAACTTCTGTTAAAATTGAGGAACATCTACTATTAGTGAGCCTTTTGGGGCTTTATCTTCATCACAGCTTCTGGGCTGTTAGTAGAAAATTAGCAACTTTGCTAGAAGCACAGACAGCCTCTGATTTTTCTCCAAAGACTCCACATTAAGAAAGTAAAAGCCAGGAATTGGATTCATGGTCATCTTGCAGATGACCAGGGTTGAGTTGCCCAAAACACATGGTTACGCACAATGCCTTTAGCCCTTTCTGAATTCTGTTGGGACCTGAATTCATATATGCATATACATACACATAGACACACATGTGCACAAATATTTTAAAAATAAATATCTTTTAGAAAGAGGTGAAAAAATCCCTAGACCTTCCTCAACTCTTAAAGCAGTTGATCCATTTAAAGATTCAACCCTTCTTCACCAGTAGGACGTTCTCCCCTGGTGCCCACTCCTGTATCATGAGATTTAATCTTTCTACACAAGTCCAACTTATCATTAAATATGTTCTTAAGTTCTCTTCACTCCTTGTTATCTCTTATAGGGTTTTCTGTTTTCTAGAAAGCAGTCCTAATGTTATTTCTAATAAACTTCTTGGTAATAACTTTGAAATCTGAACCTGCTGTTTTAGAATACAACCCTTCCTTTTGTTTATTTATTTCATTCCATTCACTAAATTATTTCCCTTCTCACTATTTGGGTATCATCCAAATCACATTTTTAATCTTTGCTTGTTTTCTGTTGTTGTTTTTTTTCCTTCTTATAAACATTCTGAAAAATAGGAAGGTAGTGCATGTAATTTCATGTGACATCTTCCTTTTGATGTAGATTATTTTTCTCTCCTGGGGTTAGGATGATGATGATATCTACTCTCCAACTCTTATTTTCCTTTGATGGTGTCAGTTGACCTTTGAAAATGGGCCTTTTCTGAACCTATTATCTTAGTTGAATATTATAGCCGATTCTTCATAATGAAACTAGTTTGAGCAAAATTAAATATGACGGTGACAAAGAAACCCAGAACCAAGTCTTTTAAAAGAAAATATTTCAGTCCTTAAAATGGAACATCCATTCCATTGGGAAATTCAGCCTTAATCAACCACAAACAGGAAAAGCAAATAAATCCAGCAGATTTCCAAAATTAATATGTATGTGTATGACATCTGTAATTATTCACTTAGAATCTTTTAGAGGCTAAAAAGTGTTGGAGTAATGATGACACACACCTGTTATCCCAATGCTTGGGACACCTAAGCAGGAATAGCTCATTTTTTGAGGTCTGCCTGGAATACACAATGATAACTTTCCTTCATTTCTCCTCTCTTCCCCTTCCCCTCCTCCTCATCTTCTTCTTCTTCCTCTCCCCCATCTCCATGGATTTTTAGTTTTAGCTATGAGTAAGATATATTTCTTAGAGATTAACAAGACTGCAAGATTCCTAACAATAATTTATATTTCAATGGAGAAATCTGGTCAGTACTGCCATTAGTGGGGTGACGTGGAATATGGAACCCTTTAGGTTTCATGAAACAATAGCATCATTAGAAAATTAAATGTGGCTGGGCAGCGATGGCACACACCTTTGATCCTAGCATTTGGAAGGCAGAGCCAGGAAGACCTCTGTGAATTCGAGGCCAGCCTGGTCTACAGAATGACATCCAGGACAGGCACCAAAACTATACAGAGAAACCCTGTCTCAAAAAAAAAAAAAAACAAATAAGAAGAAGGAGAAAAAGGGGAAGAAGAAGAAGAAGAAGAAGAAGAAGAAGAAGAAGAAGAAGAAGA
>CABHPP010131716.1:20210-32524 GCA_902168425.1 Peromyscus attwateri | reverse complement strand
GAGAGAGACTCTATTCAGATACCGAAGGAGCAAGATGCCAGCAGTCTGATAATGCCACGCCACGTGGCAAAATATAAATTGATAGAAATGGGTTAATTTAAGTTGAAAAAGCTAGTTAGTAATAAGCCTGAACCATTGCAAACATTTATAATTAATATAACCCTCTAAGTGATTATTTTATAAGCAGCTGCGGGACTGGGCAGGATGCACTAAAGCCTCCAGCTACATAACCCACAACTCTCTAGTCAGATGTAAGGCCTGCTCAACAATATGAAATCATACCCAGTATTTAGTAAACACCCAGGGTTGATGAAGTCATTGCTCTTGATGGAGAACTTGCAACTCCCATTTTACTAAACCAGCATAATCTCTAACTATGTTCTAGACATTTGTCCTTATACCCACAGATTAGTATGGTCCTCACTGAATATCAAAATTTTTAAGAGGAAACTTAGGTCTACTTTGAATTCAGTTTGAATTTAGTATGAGTGAAATAAACAGAGAAGTATAATAATTTAAAAATAAAAATGAATTTTCTGATATCTCTGGTCTGTTATACAAGTGTTTCTCCTTTGCTATTGTCTTTATACTTTAATTTCTAAGGGAGTTTTAAAAATATTTAGGTAAATGGTTCTTTAACATCATAGTAACAACTCTTTAGATTCAGTGTACTATGTTTCTATGTGATATTTCTCAGAGGCCTCCAGCATGTCTCTGAGGACACTCTACTGTTAGGTGCCTGGCAGATGGAACTGATCTTGAACTATTACCTTCTTCCTTAGATGCAACAACCATCATAGGACAACACCCCAAACAACACTGTTGCATTCATTGAAGAGGGAGAGAAATATAAATGAGGAAATGGTGGGAATAACACCTGGAGAGGAGTACTTGTGGTCCTTTTTGCATACATCCTAATAGATCTATGAAGACAATTATTCATTAACATGTCCAGTCAGTTTTCCTGACTTCAGTACTGAACTTGGGCTTCTCCCAAAACACAAGAGAAGTCAAGGACATCTTTTTCACCTTGACCACTTTGCAGCAGTGTTCTCCCAGCCAGATAGATTAACTAAGCTCAAAGCATTAGGTGTCTAGTATTTTTAGTTAATGAAGATGTCTTTGGATTCAGCTTAAATAGACTTTCCATGAGTTAGTAAAATGCTATTCTTGTCACATAATTCCTTGGGAAACAGAAGATGAATTTAAAATAGTTATTGATGGAATAAGGAAAGAATCTCCTTCCCCCTTCCTGAACTCTAAGTCAACAGTGCTTTCATTCAGGATGTAGGCAGTGGATAAAATCTATTCTGGAGAGAATGAGATGAAAATGTTACATTTTTAAACAATTTATTATTAATATAAAATGGGTTAGCTGACTACAGATACTTATAGAAACATATATGTTTCTGTACAAAATGATGACTCGATATTTGGTTGACTATTCACAATGACAAGTTTTAGATGGCATAAAAGTAGTCCACAGCTACCCATCAGTTTTCTAAGTTACTCAGCCTTCATGATCATTTTGAAGAGAAGCCTGGGACTGAAAAACAGCAAGTAACCTGGGGTGTTTATACAAATGTTATATCATTTTTAGGTGCCTTAAGTTTGCAATTAAACACTCATAAAATCTATAAGTGTTACAAAGACAAATTCCATTGTTACTTAGGTCAAACACAGCCATTACAAAAAGGTCTCATAACTCAGAGATAAGTTTTATAAATATTTTTAAAAGAAAAACAATATATACATGTATTGACTACAATAACCATGGAAAACACATATATATGTAGATATAGATATAGATATATACATACATACTTTTAGACATATGAAAGTAGAGTTCATTTAATATCTACTGGCAAAAGAGTAATTTAATCATTTAATTGCTCTTAAAATTGTACATGAAATGCCATTTCTAGTCTTGTTTTAAAAACCAATTAGAAAAAAGAGAAAGTTCAGAATCTTGTGCAATACTTACTTACTTCAAAATGTTTTAGTTAATATCACCAAATTTATAATATTTTTGTTTCTTGTTATGGTATCAATTTAATTTTGTGTGATACATAATGCAAAACAAACAAATTACTTATATGAGATATATAAATTGATCGGGAACACATGCAGCCAAGAATATTACTTTAGTGTATTTTCCTCTTTTTAATTATAGTATAGGGATGCTATTAATTTAATATGTTATGAAAACTAACTAAGTATCTATTGAAAGAAGCATAATCTACACATAGAATTGGATAGTATTTAGAATCAAAAAGGAAATTGTGTCATGCATCAGTTTCAATAAACCTGGAGTACATGATGCTAAACAAGACAAGACAGTCCTGTAAAGACACAGTATGTGTACCTAGAGTAATCAAATTTACAGAGATAAAAAGCAGTAGCTTTATAGTTTTGTGGAAGGAAAGAAATGAGGAGTTGCTACTCGGTGACTCTAAAGTTTCAGCTATGCAAAGTAAAAGAGAACTAGTTTACTGCAAGGAGAGCTAGTCACTTGGTGTGTATGCATCACTATGCACACAGTCGGCAAAGATACAGTAGATTAAAGATGTGCCAGAATAGTGGATAGGTCAAGTGTTCTCACAGTATTTAAAAAGAGAGACAGAGGGAAAAACCATGACCACTAAAAATAATAAGCTACTAGAGAAACAGAGTTTTCATACTGAAGATAGTACTAGGGAGGGGAATCTAAATCATGACTTGTGTAACTTTTAAAAACAACTGAATGATTTCCTCCAAATTTAATCTCTTAATAATGCTTTTAATGTTTGTTTCAATGTAAGAAATTGTAGATTAAGAACCTAGGCAAAAATTCAGAAATTATAGTTGGTAAAAATCTGAATTTTAAAATGTACTACTTAATGCTATTAAAAGATCTCCTTGAAGTACGTGTATTTTTCCTCTAGTCTATTGATGTATTTTTTTTCTATCAGTTCTTAAATATTGCTGTTCCAGATCATTGTGGTTGCTAAATGCCATACCAGAGTGGAATATTTATGTTGATTACATCCTTGAGAATATATCATCTTTAGTGGAATAACACAAAAATAAGGGCTTGCATAACATTATAAAGACTTTGAAACCCAAAATATTATCTTTTAAATAAAGATGATGAAAAAAGTTCACATCTACCAATTATACTATTATTCTGGAGACCCTGCATTCCCAAACTAGCCCTGAAAACAAACAAGGACCTCACACCAGAGAGTTGTATTGCCATAGGAAGTGTTGCATAACTGACATGTAAACAGCTTAGCTGAGGGTAGGTATGAACTTCCATAACTACTGTTTATACTATCATTTTTATATTATATTATAATTTTACTATCATTCCTAGTCTCCAAATTCATCTCTGAGTTGCAAAGTATAACATTAGGCAATATGCATCTTTCGAATAATCTGGATTTTAATGTTCTCATAAATTTAGATGGAAACTTTCCTACACACAGCAATCATCATAGGCCTATAAACAAATCTCATTCATTTTTAGATCAGACTAACCTTTCGGTGTTGGAGCTGCAGACAAAGAACACGCACACACAAAGATATAAGCTGCGTTAGGGTTTTACTTTCTGTATGAGGCAGTGGTAAGAGTGTGGGCTCAATCATTCCTGTTTCTGTTTCTCCTTTTCTCCATTTCTCCCTGTTTTTCTTCTCCCTTCCTTTCTTTCACAACTTCCTTCTTATATGAATAAGTGATCAGTAAAGCTATTAGGTGTCCCTGAATGAGAAAGGAGATCTATTCTGTTAGGGGTTAGGCTCTGAGAGAGGGACTTAGCACTGAGGGCAGAGGCTAGTGCAAGGAAGTTGGGTTGCAGAGGAACATTGTGAGAGGACCTGGAGCTGCAGCCAACTGAAGCAGGGCAGAAATGCCAGAAAATATGGTGTGGGTAGCCATAAAAAATAGCAGCATCTACAGTTATTACCACCACAGAAGTGAGGTTACAGTATGGAAAGGGGAAGGAAACAGTGCATGCTGTGGGGTTTTGTAGATGAATTTCTAAGTGGTCTTATTAAATAAAAAACATGGAGCCAAATATAGGGGTGAAAGCCTTAGAGATCAGGGGAATATGGAAAGCCACGGCTGACCTTACCTCACCAACTCAGCAGCTTACAAATATGAGCTACTTCCTGTCTAACCATGCCTTTATACGCCTTGCTTTTCTGCCCTCTCATTGGCTCTTAGCCCAGCTACATCACTTCCTTGTCATTGCCTGTCTGTACAGACCTCCAGGTCTCTATGGTTAGTACTGGGATTAAAGGCTTGTGTCACCACGCTTGGCTATGTTTCCTAGTATGGCCTTGAACACACAGACCCTGCCTGCTAAGTGACTGAATTAAGAGCGTGTGCTGCCTGACTTTGTTTACTTAAAATGGCTGGCCTTTCTCCCCTGATCTCCAGGCAAGCTTTATTTATCAAGGCACAAATAAAATATTACCTCAGGGCTTTATGGCATTTGGAATAATTAATGGGAACTTTTAGCTTTTGTTATGTAGAAACCAACAGGGAAATAAGTAGTGATAAAACCCATTTGCATGTGTCAGTGTGTACACATATTTCCTAGATTTGTTTATTATTGGGACTGAGATCTTGTTCCTCTGTTAGCAGCAAATACACTTAGAACTGGTCTTGGTTTCAAAGTCATATTAACATCCATTGGAAAAAATCAAGTTTCCTGGAGAAAAATAACTAGTTTTAGGGCTGGGTTAGCAGAAGTACATGAAGGAATGTTATGTTTGGCAAGAAAATATGGAATATTCAAAAGCAGGTGGGAACATGTCATGCAGGCATAGAGGCCAGGCTTTAAAGGGCTCCACTGGCCAGATGTGGGGAAACTGATGGAATCTTAATTATGTTCTCTTGAGTGAAATAGAAAGTTGAAAGCATACTCAGAAATAAAAATAAATGGATAAACGAGAAAACACATAATAACTTCTCTAGAGTAATATGTTGTTCACATCAAAAGGAATGATTGCGTGGAAACATTATCATTTGACAACAAACTGTGCATTTCATTTAATCACAATGTGTTCAAGATTTATTTGTTTCTTAAGTTAAAAAAATAATTTATGTACATGAGTGTTTTGCCTACATATATGTTTGTGCACCACTTGTATGATTGTTGCTTTTGGAGACCACAATAGGGGATTGTATCCCCTGGAATTGGATTTAATGACAATTGTGAACTTTAGTGTGGGCATTGGAAATCAAACCTGGGTCCTCTAGAAGAGCATCTGGTGTTCTTAATTGCTAAGCTATCTCTTCAGCCTCAGTTTATCTCTGTTTTAATATGTGAAAATGTCATTTCTTTTCAGAAATTAGTAGTATTCTATCATCTACATCATACCACATTCTGGATATTCAGATTGTTCTCATTTTTGATAGTGCAAATAATGGTACTTTGAATGTTGTTGTATGAATATCTCTTCTAGTTATTGATTTCAATAATTTTGAGTATACCTGGTGGTGAATGGATGGACCACACAGCAATGCCATGGCTTGAGATAGAGAGATCATCATAACGTTTCACACAGTGATCGGACCATGTTCATTTCCATCAGCAATATGCAAAGATTCTACTTCCCTACATCTGCGCTGATGATTTTTTTTTCTCTCTTGAAATAGCAAAATTTGCTTTTGTGATCTTTTTGATCCCAAATAGAGTAGAACAGTCTTAGTTGCTTTCTTATTTCAGTGATAAAATATCCTGACAAAAGGGATTGGGTTTATTTTGGCCTAAAGTTCCTGAGTGATGCAACCCATCACGGCAGAGAAGACGTAGCAGTGGGCAGAGAAGTCATAGCGGGGCTGCTCAAAAAAGTCTCAATAGTCGCCCCCAGTGACCTACTCACTTCAGTGAGGGTCCACGGTTCCGAAACCTTCCTAGACAGCTGAGGACTTTTCAGTCAAACACGTAAATGTATGGGGAAATTTAACTTTCAAACTACAACAAACTCCTACCCTCTCATATCGATTGTTTTAACAAGAGTCTTAGTTAAGGTTTCTCTGGCTGTGATAATACACCATAACCAACAACAGTTTGTAGAGGAAGAGGTTTATTTTATCTTACACTTCCATGTCACAGTCCATCATCAAAGGAAGACAGGGCAGGAACCCAAGGCAAAAATCTGGTGCTAGAAACTGAAGAGGAAGCCATGAAGGAGTTACTGCTTACTGGCTTTGTCCTCGGGGCCTGCTCTGTATGATTTCTTATACACTTGCAGGACCATGCCTAGGGGCAACACAACACCCAATGGCCTGGGACCTCCCATATCAGTAGCTAATTAATGAAATGCCCCACAGACCTACCTCCAGGCCGGTCTATAGAGGCATTTTCTCCATTGTGGTTCATTCTTCTCAGATATATCGAGGCTTTTGTCAAGATATCAATAACCAAGCAGTATGACAAATTAAAGATTTCATGCCATGAAATCTTTTTACTAATTGTTATAGAAAAGCTAATCATTTGTTGTATGAAGTTCATACAATTTTGAATCAAGGTAAATGGTCCTTTAACTGAGACTTGATATCATTGGTGTCAGACTGCTATGAATATGCTCTTCTGAGTAATAAATGTTAAAACTACATTTCATTCATTCCATACAGTTTTTTTAAGTGTGGGATAATAATATCTGGGGTTGGGCAAAATAATATTCTGTAAAAAAGTCTGTACCATGATGCTGACAGATTCATTCACAACTAGAACAGTTGTAATGGATAACAGTTGCCCAAGAATTTATAACCTGTTCCAAAGGAATTAACACACCTTTCCTAATGAGGTGTCATTAGAACTGAACTCTGAAACAGAAGTAGGAATTTAGCTTGTAGGAGAAGCCTTGGAGAAAAGAGAACAGATAACAAAGTTGTCATGGAGGTGATACAGTACAAGAAAGCAAGTTCCTCAAGGGTCAATAGTGACCAAATTCTGCAAGGTCTTGCAGAGCACATGGAAATATTCTGTTCTTTAACCACAAACAACAAGAATCTACTAAAGGTTGTTCAGTACGAGTGTAGAATGTTATCATGGAGATGTCAAACACTTCAGCATGTTGTCTGTTCTGAGGAAGTGGAGGGAGTTGTGAACCTAGAAGTCACTAGTACGAAGTTTATATAAAAAAAAATCTTGTGTACGATTGAACATGACAAGAGGAGAAAGTAGAACATAAAAGAAAGCCCAGGCACAAACTCTGAAAACTCTGTTAACAGTTTACATCATGAAGAGAGAGAAATGGGAAATTAACCCCCAATCAGAAGCACAGGAAAAAACAAGTGTGGGGAAGGACAGAGGTTGTAAATAGAGCATTTTCAAAGGGAAAGGGTATAACTTGTCAGTGTTGTGTGCAGCCAGGATGTCACGTGAGGGAACAGCTGAAAACTGTCTACTGGATACAGACATACAGAAAAGTCATTGGTGACTCGAGCATGGAAGGGCCACGGGAAAGGACATGTCACAGTGGTCTAAGGAGTGCTTGGGAGATGAGGATAGAGTCAGTCAGGGGACAAGGTTTTGCAAAGCATGTGGTAGCAAAGACGGTGTGAAAAGAGGGAAGTGCTGTAAAGGATGTCTGCTCCGGGTGGGAGGTTCAGTTGTGCTTGTTATGTTAGAAGTTAGTATATATGTAAACATGGATGAAGATAGCCTTCAGTAAAAGAACTGAGGAGGAGGAGGGAGGGAGAGATGGAAGGAGGGAGAGATGGAGAGAGGGAGAGAGAGAGAGAGAGGGAGAGAGAGGGAGAGAACTTGAGACTGGAGGTTTTATCAAAGCACTCATGGAGAAAAGGCATAAGGACAGTCTGGATGCAGGTATAGGAAGGTTGCATTAGGATGCACACCCTATTAGTGGCTCTGCTTCAGTTCATCTGATTTAAAATAACCCAGGGCTATTTCCTAAGTTGTAAGTTTAAAAAATGGATATAGATAACATAATACTTAGCATCCATTTCACTCCTAGAATTCATCAAATTATTCCTGATTTTTAATTCTCTCAATGGCAAAAAAAAAAAGTCAGGTTTTAAGTGCTGTTTTATTTTCAGTGAACAGTTTTTGCAAAATGTATACTGCATGAATATCCTCTAGGGAGAAAACAGTGAATGGATAAGGTTTTGTCCCACTCTTCACTGATTGTACTACCTAATGTGAGTGGCAGTCACCTACCATTCTCCAAAGAGAGGAGTGGTGAGATCCTTGAGTAAATGAAACAGGTTTCTTTTTAAATCTCCTTATCATGATTCTTATCCAGCCACCAAAAGTTCAAACATCAAAGATTCTTTCAAATTCTTGTACTGCAGACCTATAAGAAGTTTGTTAAAGGATTTTTTAAGGGCTTTAGAGCGGACCTTAAAGAGCCTTTATGCTTTCCAGATGACATCATACCTCAAGGCCATGCTTTAAAATAATGATAATATTTGTTGAATCATTTTTCCGCAAAAGTACAGAATTTAAGTTGATAACTACTTCTCAGGAAACAATGGAATAAAATGACTCACATTAATTTCATAAAGACAAAGTACATCACAAAAGACAGACTTTTTCATGTTCTGACTTTAATTTAGTTAGAATGTTTGTTGCCATATTCATTTGGAAAACAATCAAGAACTGTCGAACAGCATCTTGAGCAACTGTTTTAGGATTTCTTATGAGGCCATATCATTAGTACTTCCTCCAATGGGAAGAGAAATATATTGTCTTAACAAGTCACAGGTAGCTCTGATGACAAGATGCCTTGGGTGCTACAGCACATTGCTCCCCCAAGACCACTACCACTGTGCTTTTATTTTAAATTTACTTGTGAACACAGCTTCAGAAAAGCACTTTCTCCATCTACTGTCCTGGTATGATGACGGCGACATGGCCACCAGGGGGAAACCTTGGACCACAAACGTCCATCATTCCACACTTCTACAGCAGAATCCAGCTGCTTAAAACCACAGCACAGTTTATCATAAATAACTAATACGTCATTTCAAATCTTGTACACACTCTAAGATGCAATTTATACAGAATTTATATATCTGTATATGTATAATGTACAATTATCCAAAAGAAAAATACATTTTCTTGATTTTATAATAATCATATATTAATACAAATGGCAAATATCTATATTGTGTGCATGTAGGTGTTGGTATGTATGTGCATACCTACATGTGGGTGGATGTGCTTCTGTGGCAAGCACTTGTTTCTGGGGCTGTTGGAGGACAGGTATAATATTTGTTATTTTTGAGACTGGGTTTCTCACTGAACCTAGAGTTCAATTTAGCGAGACAGGTCAGCCAGCAAGCTACAGATAACTGGTTGTCTCCCCTGCCCAAGTTCTGAGATTGCAAGGGTGTGTTCTGCCTAGAATTAACACGTGTTTTTGCTGGGATGCTTTATATTGGAGATGGATAATCTGTTTACACTAAAAGGTTAATTTCAGATCAAATTCCTCACTAGTTTATAGGTTCTTGCAGAAAAGTGAGTCACAGACTGGAATTTATGCTGCACACACGGTTTTTGTATTAATCATCTAATCCCCTCTCTGTGGCATTATGTCACATTGCACTGGGTAACCACTTCCCATAAGAAGTCATTTGGGGCATGATTCCCTCACTATGACTAAGAATGTAATAAATTCACCGTATTCCCATGATCTAACACATCCTTATTTGATACCTTAAGGACACCTTAAAAGGATCCTTTCCCACATTTCCCACAAGGTAAAGGAAACCATGATGCTTAGAACAATTCCTCAGTGTACAGAGAGATTGCCGTGGAAGATGAGTCAGGTGTTGGAAACTATGGCTGTCCTTGGAGGTGATGTTTGCATTGTAAAGGGATGAGCATAGTTACAGCATGAATTAATGACTACCAAAAACACCCTAAAACCAAGATACGTTCTCCAGAGCACAATTATCCATAACTGCCTGTGTTAGAAAGGTTTGTCTATAAAATGTCTGTGTTTCACGGTCCCTATTCTCAGGGACTGAAAGCGGGGTGATTGTGCTAGGTAACATCCAAGCATCTCCAAAATCTCAAACTAAGTAGTTGAGGTTAGACCACTTATCTTTCTCCATGAAGGTCAAGAGTGAACTTGACATTGGAACACAGATCAATTCATTGTCAATCCCAGCTTCAGTGGTAAATAGGGAAGCCACAAGGATTCTAGGCCCATTTACATCAATTAATAAGCGTCAGGATAGTGTGAAGGTGTCATGGACCTCAATACATTGAGACAGGGCAGCCATACTTAGAATAAAATTGGGCATTTCTACAAAGTCATAAACATAATGTTTATGTATGAGCCAAAAAGAACCACTTCCAGATATATCGCCAAAAAACCAATAAAGCATATATTCAACAGGAATTTTATGTGCATGCCTGCAGTACCATGTGTGAAAACTACATGAAAGTATTCCTAAGGAAGCAGCTTGTATCTACCAGTAAATAACGAAATATTTTATATTTATAAAATGGAATATTATGTGCCAACAAAAATAAATGAACTAGTGATACATACTATGACATGGATGAGCCTCGAGAAACCTATTAATTCAAATAAGACAATTAAAGTTACTCTTGATGTATTGTATTTTTGTTTAAAATCTCCCAGAATAGAGAAATCCTAAAATTGAATATTGATTAAAGTTGCCTCTGTCTTGCAGTAAGGAACTTGGGAAGGGCAATGGGGAGAAACCACTAACAGACAGAAGGTTTCTTTTGGTGGTGATAAAAATGCTCAGAAATTAGATTATGGTAATGATTATACAATGCATTCCAAATTTGCATAATGACTTCCAGTATATATAATCTCAAAAATGCTTTTATTAAATAATTCTTTATTTTTCATATATAAAACTTACTTTTTTTTTTTTTTTTGGTTTTTCGAGACAGGGTTTCTCTGTGTAGCTTTGTGCCTTTCCTGGAACTCACTTGGTAGCCCAGGCTGGCCTCGAACTCACAGAGATCCGCCTGTCTCTGCCTCCCGAGTGCTGGGATTAAAGGCATGCGCCACCACCGCCCGGCATAAAACTTACTTTTATGTAATCAATGTTCATATATGTTTAAAGTCATATGTGCTTGTTTTAACCATTTGTCTGTAGCTGGAGTTTTCTCCAGTCCTGCCCAGCCCCACGGATCCCACAACTGCTTATAAAATAATCACTCAGAAGCTCATATTAATTAAACTGCTTGGCCATTAGTTCAGGCCTACCACTGTCTAGCTCTTACATTTAAACTCAGCCCATTTCTATTAATCTATACCTTGCCATGTGGCTCGTGGCTTACCGGTACTTTTTACATCCTGCCCCTAATCGCAGTGGCTGGCAGCATCTCTCTGCCTCAGCCTTTCACTTCCCAGACTTCTCCTCTCTCTTTGTCCTGCCTATACTTCCTACCTGGCTATTGGCCATCAGCGTTTTACTTATCAATCAATTACCCACAGCATTTGTCTACTTTTATTTTGATTATTATTTATTTTATTAAACCTATCATTGCCTGAATTCTGGTATTAAACTATATTCTCCAGACTAAACAGATGTGAAAGATATGAGAATAGATTACTCTATTCTTAAGACTCAAAAGGGAAGGTGTGTGTGTGTGTGTGTGTGGCTGGAGTTGTAAGTGCCTGGTTTTCAATTAGAAATTATGAAGTATTCATAGCCACATTTGCATTCTTTAGTTAAAAACAAACAAACAAACAACTTCATAGGAAGGAAGGTTTAAATTCTCTAAACGGTGCCATTGAAACCTGTTACAGATCCCGCCTCACTCACATAGGATGTCAAGTACGTATGTCATCATCCCAGGGCCGTCTTGTGTTTTATCATGTTGTCTTACCCTGACCCTTCTCAGAAGCACTCTAAGTGCTGCCCCTTTTATGTCACTCATTTAAACAGCCCAGAAACAGTTAGAACATATGTACTCATAAATCCCTAATACAATAATAAATGTGGTAAAATTCCAAAATGGCTGCCTTCTTCTTCACCTTCCTTGACCTGACCCAAAAGCCTGACAGATTAAAACAAAGGCCTGAAGAACTTTAACTCTGGCCATTAGAGCCTCCCCTGCCCAGCCTGGACCAATCCGAAAAATTTAAGACCAAAGCAAGATTTTTTTTTTACACCAAATATTGTCCCCACCAGCATCTTTGTTCAAAATGACCAACCCTAAATTGGGGAAAAACCCTAAAGAGCACCAACCCTCAAAGAGTAATGGGGTCTTCCCAAGTATTCTCTCTGCTTTTCAGACAGTCTTTCTCTGTGTGTGCCTCTCTCTCTCTCTCTCTCTCTCTCTCTCTCTCTCTCTCTCTCTCTC
>CABHPP010131716.1:0-20200 GCA_902168425.1 Peromyscus attwateri | reverse complement strand
CTCTCTCTCTCTCTCTCTCTCTCTCTCTCTCTCTCTCTCTCTCTCTCGTGTGTTTGTGTGTGTGTGTGTGTGTGTGTGTTTGTGTGTGTGTGTGTGTGTGTGTGTGTGTGTGTGTGTGTGTGTGTTTGTGTGTTTCCCTGTCCCTAATAAAAAACCTTTCTTTTTAGGTGGGAGGAGAGGGAGAGAAAAAGAAATAGTGTAAATTGTTAAGAAAAGATGTTATTCTGTGTTTCTGGCTCAAAACAAAGCTTATCAATGGCAGATGTTGTTGTTTCTTCCATGAGTCAAATCTGATGATCCCTTAAAGCTGCAGGACAGAGCCTGTCCTGGGCATCTGAACTTTCTACCTCTGCCCTATTCCCTGGTCCTGCAGTCACATTCTGTTACCTCATCTAGTGATACACTTTATCTAAGTCGTCCAAGGGTGATCTTGGAATCTGTGCTTCAGCAGATGTGCTGTGCTTTCTTGGTGGAAGCACCATTAATGGGGAGACAACATAGACATGAGATTGCTACTCTACCCTCAAGACTTGGAGCAGATTTGTTTAAATCCACAAAAGCAAAGATTGTAGTTGTAGTAGCTCAGGATTACTTAGCTCTATCTTCTGTTCTTTGATCATTGAACATGCAACTCTGCACTCTAGATCCATTGCGCTCATATTAGCCAATTCACAATAGTTTGTGTTTAAATAGAAAAAGGTAGGTGATTGGAAAGTTATGTTAAGAATTCTCTCCCATTAAAGAATAAAATACCCATTAAATGTCATTAAGAAAGTGATAATAAATTATGTATTACATACAAAGATACGTGTGCGCGTGCGCACGCGTACGTGTGTGTGTGTGTGTGTGTGTGTGTGTGTGTGTGTGTGTGTTCTCTTGTCCCTAACAAAAGCCTTTCTTTGTGGGGGCATGGGGTCTTTGTGGGAGAGAGATAGAAATAGTGTAAAATGTTATGAAAAGATTAATATGTGTCTTTCTGGTTCAAAACAAAGCTTATCAATGGTAGAAGTTGTTGTTTCTTTAAGTTGTAAAAAGGAGCTACTAAAATAATGCTGATATTTTAGTATAATTTATGTAATTCAGTGGCTTTATGTTTATTATTACATTCTTAGAAATAGTATTTTAGTTTTGAGTATGCATGAACTATTTAATACTGTGTAATTATTTTTCAAATTTCATGTTTCAGTAGCACCAACTTTATAAATCTTAATTAGCAAGTAAATTAAAAGCAAACTTTCTCATGCAGAATTGCTAATAATTTAGAAATGTCACTTTCTACTTTTAGTCTTAATAAATTTTCATCTATTTAATTAAAATATAATTATTAAACTATTAGATTGAATGTGAAAAATACAACATGAAGTTCTGGTATAATTCTTTAATTTTTTCACTTTGAAGTAGACATTTCTTGTAATTTTCCCTAATGCCTGTGTCTTTCTTGTTGCCTGCTCCTGCCCACAGTGACTTTCACACACACTCTACTGTAGTAAGATAGAGCCTTCATAGGACCCACTGATAGCAAAGGGACAGAATTTCTGCTTTTGATAATAATTAGAAAAATCTTAAAAAATACAGATACAAAAACATTATTTTCCTCAAGAAGAGACATTTTTATTTATAAGGGCTCTTAAAGATCTCTTATTCATTTTTGATAATACATGTCACTCCAAATGAGTCCCTAGTGTTTCCTCTCAGGTTATCATTAAAGAAAGGAAGAAAAAAGAAAAGAAAGACAGAGAGAGAGAGAGAGAGAGAGAGAGAGAGAGAGAGAGAGAGAGAAAGGAGGAGTCATCTTGTGAGACCTCGTCTGAATGGTTTTGTTACTAGACCGTGTCATTGTCAACCCTGGGTTGGATATGAAACTGGCTTTTGAAAATATGCATATTCTCTTTGTTCTGTAATGAACCAGAGTGTAGCATGAATCTTAAATGGTCTTATTAATAAGAACAAACCTGGAGCTGGGTATTAGGGTGAATGCTGGAAGATCAGAGAAACAGAACAAGCCACAGCCACCCCACCTTGCTAGTTCCTCAGCTGATCCTGTTTCCTCAGACTGGAAACCTCTGTGTCCTCATATCTGAATGGATCTCAGCTGAACTGCTGCTCAAAAGCCTGAAAGCTTAACCTGCCCTAGTTCCTGGTCCTCACGCCTTATATACCTTTCTGCTTTCTGCCATCACTTCCTGGGATTAAAGGCTCATTTCCTGGGATTAAAGGCATGAGTCACCATGTCTGGCTGTTTCCAGTGTGGCTTTAAACTCACAGAGATCCGGATGGATCTCTGCCGCCCAAGTGATAGGATTAAAGGTGTGTGTGCCACCATTTTCTGGCCCCTATATCTAGTGGCTGTTCTGTTCTCTGACTCCAGATAAATTTATTAGGGTGCACAATATTTTGGGGAACACAATATCACCATACCAGAGCTTTCTTTTAATATTTTCTGGTTATTTGTTTTGGGGGTGTTTGGTTGTTTCTAAGTAACTATAGAAGGAAGAAGAAAATAAGAGACTTGAGGGGACATAGGAGAAAGAGAACACACTGCTTCATTTTATATTACAAATTCTCGCTACTTCCATAACCTGTGTGGACTTCACAGTTGGGAAGGCAGCTGCGGAACTCTATCCAGGGGGCGGGGCTGCACTTGAGGGCCAGCAAACCACAGTGAAGGCTTTTGGCAAGGAATATTAGCAGAAGCAAGGGCTACCAGGGTGAAAGAAGCCGGAAAAACCGACCTACAGGGCAAGAAAACAATAAACTGGTAGCAAGTGACGGTGCAATGAAACATCCTTCTCTGCGGCCCGAGAGTGAGTTGACTAAGGTACCTATCCAGGGGGTATGTCCTTTCTCCTATGTCCCCTCAATTTTATGATTTGTGGTTTGTACTTAGAAGTGGGATATTTTGTTTTTTTGTTTTTTTTTTTTATCCAGAATCAAGCTTTAATGATGAATGTTTTTTTTTGAATTTATTTTATTTTATTTTACAATATAATTCAACTTTACATATCAGCCATAAATTCCCCCTTTCTCCCTCCTCCCGGCCCGCCCCCCTCCCCCCGGCCCACCCCCGTTTCCATCTCCTCAAGGGCATAGACTCCCCCGGGGATTGAGATCGACCTGGTGGGATATTTTGAAGCTAGATATGTAAATGGTGGTGCTGGAGGTCAGGACTTTTGAAGGAATTCCCGAATGGTCACCTGCTTAGAGCTAGCCAGCCTAGCTTACCCTCCCACTAGGATAGCTTCTTAGACTAATTATTATCAATAGATCAGCTACCTTTCCAAGTTCCTATACCACAGCCCATGGGCCAAGCCACACATTCTCAGATTTTCACACACCTATAGGCAAAATTCTTCAGCAGAGTTGGAACAAAAGAACGGAAAGTTACAGGCTTTCAGAAGTGATAGAGAGAAGGCAGGGGTTGTGTACAGAGGAAAGAGACAGAGAAATAGCTCAAACTCTAACAGTCTCAATTTCCTTTCTTTAAAGAGAACATCCAGATGAGCACACTGAAGCTACAGCATCCGTTCTCTAATACCCCTGGTAGCAGAATCGTCTAGCCAATATGCGATGGCACTGATGGAGAAGTCTGAAAATAAAGTGAAATTGACAATTTGCTCATTCCACTTCCTTTTCTCCCTATCTGATGCAGAAGCTTTAAAGGGCAGGCACTGCCTCTATTTGATTGCTCAAAGTTCATATTAATTGTGACGTTTAACATTGTACCTTGTTAAATACACTAAATGTGAATGATGATGATGTGCATATAACTAACAATCTAAAATTTTCTGTGTTGTTTAGTCTCTAAAATAAAAAAAAATATACATATATTTATCCATTAAATAAGTGTTACAATTGCTAGAAATAAAAGAAAACATCTCTTAGGTTGTTTTAATATTGTAGGTGAGACATAAAGAAATAAACCCATCCACATAACCTTTGACCTACAGTCTGTCCTACTTATGAGATGTATTGGGATAAGGGTGGCCTAGAAATTGGGAGAATGGCCAACCAATAACTGGTCTATTCTAAAACCCATGGCAGGAGAGTGAGCCCACCCCTGACACTGCCTGGAGCACTAGGATCCACAGGCTGGATGACCCAAAGACCTGGGATAGAACCTAACAAGACTGGAGGGAAAAACGTCAATGTAATGATGCCTAATGATATTCTGATATACTCATAGATTGTTGCCTAGTCCAATTGTTTTCAGAGAGACTTCATTCAGCAACGGATGGAAACACGTAGAGATTCACAGCCAAATATTAGGCAGAACTCTGGGAATCCTGCAGAAGGGAGGGAAAAAGAATTGTAGGAACCATAGTGGTCAAGGACACCACAAGAATTAACTAACCTGAGCTCATAGGGGCTCACAGAGACTGAACCAACAACCAGGGAACCTGCATGGGACTGACCTAGGCTCTCTGTATATGTGTGACAGCTGTGTAGCTTGGTCTTCTTGTGTGACTCCTAACAGCAGAAACAGGGGCTGTCTCTAACTCTTTTACTGGCTTTTGGGACCCTGCTCCTCACACTGGGTCACCTTGCCCAGCCTTAATACATGGGGAGGTGCTTAGCCTTACTGCAACTTGATATGTGATGTTTCCTTGACATCTCTGGCAGACCTGCCTTTTCCTAAACCAAAATCAGGAGGAGTGGATTGGGGGATGGGAACAGACGGGGGTTGCAGGAGGAACTGGGGGGAGAGGAGAGAGGGGGAACTGCAGCTGGGCTATTAAATCAATCAACCAATCAATCAATCAATCAATCAATCAATAATCTTTATCCACTTATCATTAATTTTTTTGTTAGTAGAAAATTAGTTCAGATGGAAGTTTTATTTTCAGATGCCATTTCTGTGAGAAAGTAGTGAACCACGCTCTGCTCCCCAGTTATTTTCAAAGTCACAAAAGTCTTTCTCATTTTAAAAAATTTTCCCCCAAACTGGGAAACAACAGTTGTCTTGAAAAGGAGGGACATTTTAAAAGAAATTTATTTAAATATGTATTTCCAAAGGGGTATATGACCATTTCCAATGTTAACTCCTTCTATTATTCTAGAAATTGTACTATATATATAAAATTCAAAGATATCATAGTTAGGTGGTTTCATCCCTCTTTTGGAAGCTTTCATAGTGCCTTCTGCTACCATGAAAGCTAGTCCTTGGGGAGGGGCATTTAGGTCAGGACCAGCTTAGGATCTGCAGTACATATTGTCTTCAGCAAGAGGATGTCTTCAGCAACAGGGACTTACCTTCTACCTGTGGGTAACCAAGGGCAGAGCAATAGCCTGCATTTTGGGAAAGTCTTTTAGGTATGCTGAGTGGACTTTGGCTCTTGGAGGGGGTACTGTCAACCCAGATGAGAAGACTTCATTAAAACTGTACATGTTTAATGATGCATATGTATATGTACATGTGTATATACACACATAATTACATGTATTGCAGACTTTTCTTAAGTAATAGTTAATTCTATGGTTTTTTGGTTATTTTTAAAGGCATCTTTATTGTTCTTTTTATCTATTTACCTCCTTCTGTATTTACCTTCTCTCCATTCTTCTCTATGCATGCAATAACAATCAGTGAAAGAGGCCATGGATTTGAAGGAGTACATGTGAGGTTATATGGGAAGGTTTCTAGGAAGAATTACTGTAATTATATTATAGTCTAAAAAATTAAAAAAAATCAAGTGGAAAATACAAAAGAAATTATAGTCTATGATCAAACCATGCTTAAGAATAGAGTAGTTTTCAGGAACCTATGACTGCAGAGGGCTGTGCTTCCAGGTTTGTGGTGGTATTGTGTTCCCCAAAATATTGTGTACCTTAATAAACTTATCTGGGGTCAGAGACGGAACAGCCCCAATATTAAATATGAGGATAGGCAGTGGTAGCACACGCCTTTAATCCTAGCATTCCAGAGACAGAAATCCCTCTGGATCTCTGTGAGTTCAAGGCCACATTGGAAATGGCCAGGCATTGTGACAATGCCTTGAATCCCAGAAAACGAGACTTTAATCCCAGGGCGTAGTGGTAGAAAGCAGAAAGGTATATAAGGCGTGAGGACCAGAAACTAGAGGCATTTGGCCTGGGTAAGCATTTGGCCTGGAGAGGCATTTGGCCTGGAGAAGCATTTGGCCTGGTTAAGCACTCAGGCTTCTAGCAGCAGTTCAGCTGAGACCCATTCTGGATGAGGACTCAGAGGCTTCCAGTCTGAGGAAGCAAGACCAGCTGAGGATCCGGCGAGGTGAGATAGCTGTGGCTTATTCTGTCTCTCTGACCTTCCAGTGTTCACCCCAATAACTGGCTCAGGTTTGATTTTATTAATAAGACCTTCTAAGATTCATGCTACACAGGTTTATCATACAGATTTCAGTGAATGCTCTATAGCCAACTAAACTGTGAAGTCATGACATTGAAAGGACCACCAGAAATGCTGTTTTCTCTTCGTTGTTACACTGAATCTCATATAGTCTTCCAAAAATGCCACTGGGTTAACTTTGTGTTAGCCACATATTGCTGAGCAAGGGGCCTGCTTTTAAGAGTGGTTTGTGCACCAATTGAGACTGTTGGAGCAACTATTTTTTCACTTGTGAGCACTTATCCACAGAAGGTAACTTCTTGGCTAATGACACAGGATTGTGTCCACTTCCCCTCTCAGCACCTGGGCCACTTGTGACCCAGACACATACAGGCTCTGTGCATGTGTGATAGTCCATGTGAGTTTGTGTGAATTGGATCTGCAGTTTTTAAAAGGTCTTGTTTCCTTGGTGTCCTCTATCCCCTCTGGCTCTAGGACAATAGTAATACAAAGCTTGTGGGAGTAAAAGACTAATATCTGATTGGATTTAATGCCCCCTTCATGAGATGGAATCCAGCTCCAACACTATGTGGGTGGCCAAGAACCTCAGACTACATAGAACATGAACCTAAGGGAAAACCAAATACTATTTTTCTGCTAAGGGCACATGGTAATAAAATGACTTTTAACAGTATTCTGCTACACTCATAGATCAGTGTCTTGCTCAGCCATCATCAGAGAAGCTTTTTCCTTCAATAGATGGGAACAAATACAGAGGTACACAGCAGGATAATGTGCAAAAAGTGAGAGACTTTGGAACACTTAGTCCTAAATAGAATGTCTCCATCAAAATTATTATCCTTTTTTTCCCCATGGAAATAAACTTTATAGATGTCTTCATCAGTTTTCAAATGCTATTTTAAACACCTTCAGTTGTTTTCTTTTTTATAATATAATATAAACACACATCCAGTTAGAAAATTCTGAAAACTTATGTCTAATCATGCTGTCTAGATTTTTATCAACTTGGCATATGCTAGAGTCATCTGAGAGGAGAAAACTTCCATGAAGAAAATGTCACCTGAATACTGGCATGTAGGCAAGTTTGGGGCATTTTCTTTATTAATGATTGATGTGGGAGGGTCCAGCTCACTGTGAGTGGTGCCATACCTGACCAGGTGGTACTGAACTGGCTGAGCAAGACATGATGAGCAAACCAATAAGCATCATTCCTCTATGCCTTCTGTATCAGTTCCTGCCTCGAGTTCTTGTCCTGACTTCCTTCAGTGATGGAGTATGACCTGAGCAGATAAGAGCAAGACAAAACAAGCCCTTTCTTCCCTAAGATGCTTTTGATCATGGTGTCTATCATAGTAATAGAAACACTATGGCACTAATTATATTTGTTCTAAAGTCATTATAAAATTGTAGGTATCTGATAGTGTAACCTGGTTTCTCTTAAACATAACTTTATTGGCATTGAGAGTTATTAGAAGAGAATACAATAAAATCTAGGGGTTGTTTTGAAGATATCTCCCAGTGGCTTTCCCCCTTACCAATACCTGAGCAATGATTACATCACTAGGTTGTTTGTGGACATGTACATATAGCTTCCAGTTCATAGCTCTCTTGAATACAGCAATCAGGATGATGTGTGTTAATATTACTTGTTATGTAAAAATGCAAAGCAGGGGAAACATAGACTTTCCATGTTCCGACTTTAATATTTCCCATGTAATGTGAGTCTCCTTTTGAATAAAGTTCCATGGGTAGTCATCCTTGACAATGATTATTATTGGAGGTAAAGCTGCTGGTAAGTGAAAAGGAAGCTGTAAACCAGGCAGAGTGGCATGCTGCAACGGGAAACAGGGTGTATCAAGTGACTGGAATTGCCACTTCCTGTTCAAGGAGACATCCTGAGGCCACATGTGTCATTCGAATACTTCCTCTGCTGTGAAGAGTGGAAACTGACTCCACACCAGCTTTAACATATAACTTTTAACAAACTATTCTGAAGTAATCAAGCTCAGGTTTAAGACCTAGTGAAAATCCAACTGTGTTTTCCTTTAGTCATGTAAAGGACCCAAAGATCCTAAGATTAATGAAATCTTCCATGATAGCATTAATATTTGTTTATCTTACTATAATATTTTAGTTTATATGAGAAGTTTAATTGTTCCACCATTGGGGATAGCATTACCACACAAAAGAAAATGTACTGTTTTCCCCTTATTATTCTTGATTTTTTATATTTGAATATTTCATAAATGAATACTGTATTCATCATTTCCATCTTCCCTTTTATCATTCCAGCTCTTCCCATGACCCCACTCTTTCTCACATTCATGACCTCTTATTTAATTATTGTTACAGTGTGTGCCTCATTATTTGTATATGTAACCTACTGGCTCCATTTAATGTTATTGTATGTAGATGTGCTTAGGGGCTGATCATTTGGGATTAGAAAAACCTATCAAGGGACTTATCCCTGGAGAAAACTAATACTCCCTTGGTCAGCAGCCATGAATGTTCTGTATCTCTTTATATAGGGGTAGGGCCTCATGAAATTACTTCTGTCCATGTCAGTACAGCAACTTATATTTTCAATGTACAACTCTTGTTTGGGAACCAGATTGTTGAGGTTTTCTGGGTATAGTTTATCTGTTCTGTCTTGAAGATGCTCTCTACCACAGGCATTGTGGTCTTCTGGTTCTTACAGCCTTTTTGCCCATCTTCTGTGACTTTCCTTCAGCCTCAAATTAAAAATATGCACCTGTTACAAATGTTGAGGGAATACACTGAACAGACCATATCATAAAGATGATTAACTCAATAGTCAGCAAACTTGGTATTAACTAACACTGTGTTCATTTCACGTACTATATCAAGTGATTATTTGGAAGCAGTGATTGCATTGCAGGTGTGTCAATCCAAGAAATGCCACCACAGAGCCATGCATTTCTTCTAGGCGTTTTCATCAGTTTTAGAACTCTCAAATAGTCAGTTTCTGTTGCAAAAGGCAGTTTATTTGATGAGAAGTGAGGAGAACTACAATTACATGTAGGTATAAAGATAAGTATAATACAGTTAGAAATTATATTGCTATAGTAAAGTGACAGTAGTGTGATTGTCTCTAGGATTATGAATTCTCTAAGCACAGGATGTTGTCTAGGTTTACAGTACGAGGCATGGATTCTCTCCTATTGATCTGGCTTCAGATCTAATTGGACAGATTTTGGTAACCTCACCTACCCAATATAAAGATACTACTATTTTGTCATTGAGGATATCTTTCTGGGACAATTATTTTTGTGGTTCATATGCCTTATAGCTGCATAGGACTATTGAATGTTTTTCTCCTTGGAGCTTCTCATTCAGAAATGGAGAAGTTTCTAAGAGCCTGGCCTGGATCATGCCCATGGTCAAAGAAAGATTCCCCAAAGCAAGAGAAGTGGGCTCCATCCCCAGGTGCTTTTTACCTATGGTTGTCCCAATGGCTACAGCAAGTCATTCTCAGAAGTCCCATGGGCAAACAAACAATGGAGTAAAATTTCCCCGACAATTGGTGGACAGTCTTTTTCAATACATAGATTCAATGCAGATGTGAGTGCACACAGTTAATAAAGAAACAGAATTATACAACTTCAACTTATTCTATAATATGATAAGCTAACTTGTCTGGTAGAGAGTCTTTCCTTCAAGAATGAAGCATAATACTCCTTTCTATATTTTTCTTTATATAATACCTAAGATTCTTTTATCAAAATGATAAAATCTAAAACCTAGGAACTTTATTTTACCTGATGGAATCCATAACCACATCCACATACATGAAATTCTTTAATCAAGTAAAAAATGAAGTTTGGTGTATAATAATGCATATTTGTGTTTTACTGCCTTTTTATGGCTTCATAAGTAATTAATTTTGATATTAAATAATCATTCTTATTAAAATGCATAAGATTTAGCTACCAATTGAATAATCACTATTGCTGAACATGTTACTTTTTATGTTGGAAGCTACCTTTGGTGAAGTAAGTCTGTGCAAAAGAGATAGTTACAAAATATGTAATGAGCTAGGCGGTGGCGGCGCACACCATTAATCCCAGTACTTGGGAGGCAGAGCCAGGCAGATCTCTGTGAGTTCGAGGCCAGCCTGGCCAACAGAGCGTGATTCAGGACAGGCAACAAAACTACACTGAGAAACGATGCCTTGAAAAAAAAATGTACTGAAAATGAAACCCAGTCGTCTTATCTAAAACTTCCATCGTTCTGGGAAGAATCCTACGTTTGTCTCTAGCCTCTTTCATGAGGGATGCTGCTTTTAATCTCTATTTGAGCATAAAGTATTACAAAATATATAAATGCCATAAATACAACCACACAGGCCAAGAGAAGCAAGGTAATGAAAGAGAGGGGGATGGAGAGATGCGGCTGTTCCCATGTCTAACCACCTACGACGCCGTTGGCAAGATTATAGTAATGAATGATGCCAATGGTATGGTATGGGCTGACTGTTAGGGTCCAATCAGCATCTCTTCATGGATATGAGGACATTTTTGCTGGTATGAGGTGTGCAGCATTGTTTCTCAACATTAACATAGTTCAGGCTTGAGGACTGGCATATACCCTGAATATAAAATTCTATTTTGAAGTATTAGATTCTTTAAGGAAAATATTTAAGCAATGAACAAGGTATAGTTCTAGCTCAAAACTTATAGTAGTAAAACAAACTTAAATGGTCAGCTAACTAATGTTAAACTCACAATTGTATGAGTTAACTAATTAAAATGAGTTTTATCTTCCTTAAGGAACTTGTACACAATTTACTATATGCAGTTTAAAAAACATACAGAATATTTAATTTCTAAATATGTATAGTGTAAAGTTAGCAATCTAACTAAAAAGTCTCTTAGTACTTTAAATAATGATAATACTGTTCTATCTCATTTCCACATCACGTGTTATAGAAACATAAAAATGTGGATGGCTGTAAAACCTGTTTCATTTGATTTTCATGGAACTATGATATGTACTACATGAAGAAACTCATTGTAGCTAATATAAGTTTGATGATTTCAAAGGCCATATGGGTAATTAGTATTAATGTACTGTTGTATGTAGTATACTGATACTACTGTAGTTCCTTAAATGGAACCCCCAAACTGTTCTCATCAAAAATGGAAATAAGCAGTGACCTCTTTCCACACTTTTCCCAACGTGTTTTAAATTCTTACTAGCAGATTGGTTCTACCTTTAAGGCAAAATTAATATTTGAAATATGGTTCCCCAAATGTCTATATCATTTTAAATTTCCTCTTTAAATATTCCAAAATAGCAAGAGTAATGGAAGTATCAACACAATCTGTAACATTTTTTAATGGCTTCTTGGCAAGTATTTTTAAAGCCTTCAAATTCACTTCATATCTATTGCCTATTTTGACCTTTGCAATGTAAATTCTAGACAGGATGATAAAATATGCCTTGTTAAAATGGGAAGAGTTATTTTTGCGTTGTTAAAAGATGGCAGCTGAGAGAAGGATGTTCAGGGTTCTCAGGGGTGTGGTACATAATAAGTTGTCTACACTCCAGTGGTTGACCCTGCATGAATCCTAGTAGCAGTGGTAATTAAACTCAGTGACTCATTTGAAAAAGAAATAAAAAGTACTTAAAAAAAGAAGAGAACATGAAATTAAGAGAGGGATGTCGGGGTCTTGAATGAGTTGAAGGCTCCCATTGGACTTAGATATAATTTAAACACAGTGTACACACTTTATGAAGTTACCAAAATATAACAAAGAATATCAAAAATTTATTTTGAAAATAAAAAGTAGATAAGCCTAAAGAGTGATTTCTGTGTGTCTGTTAACATCACACCCTCAATACTATGAAGTAACAATTCATAATGTTCATAGTGTATTAAAATCAATGTTATTCAGGATTTAAAACTCTCACAATTCTGGACCTTAATGTACTCATTGGTAATATTCAGAAACGGTCATTTCAGTGAAGCACTCATAACATGAAAACATTTCATTGTCTTTTGTAATGAGGGAAATTCCAATTAATACCACAAAGAGATACCATTTAACACCCACCAGATTGGCAAAATATAACAAGTCCCTAAACATGAAGTTTTGGCAAGGACAATGTATAATGAGAACTCACACAAGACAGAGAGTTCACTACTAACATTTTTTTGAAAGGAATTTGGCATCATCTCATGAAGCTGTGAATGAGAAGACCCAAGTGTTCATAGTTCCACTCTTGGGAAAACATCCTAAAGAAACATTGTCTCAGCTTTGCCAGGAGCCACATAAGTCAGTGTTAATCCATTACAATTATGGTGGTGTTTGTTCTAGGAAATCAAAATAAGACAGCACATGAGGAAAAAAAAAACAATAAAACATCCTAAATTGTAAAATTCATTAAGGAGAAAATATATTTATATAATATGTTACATTCTTTGCCAAATTTGGTCAACCAGAGCTACACAAACTAATACAACTGCATCTCATAATAATGGTATCTAATAAAAAGTAAGCAGTGAACTGGAAGAATAAATGAAAAAAAATTCAGTCACTTCATTTCTATATATTTTGATAGAGAGATAATGAGCAGAAAGGTTATAAAATTGAGAATGCAAAGTACAGTTTGAGCCTGGATTTTCAAGCTTGTCAGTGGCCACTGAACTATCAGATGTTGAATTTTTAGTTGTTTACAAATACTGCAATACAACTGTTTCTAGGACTTAATAGAGAATGAGACTACATGTAAATGGATATCAAGTCATTTTCTGCCTTTTGTTACTACTTTCTCTTGATCAAATGTTCACTAAGGTATTTGGGAGAGCACATGTTATAAAGAAGTATAAGAGGGCCCAGCTATCCACCGTAATAAACAGAAAGCCACATATCTCTGCCATGTTCCTTATTAGAATGTACCAGCTTGGACTCAGTCTAAAACAATGAATATTTTGCCTATTTTTGCATATTGAGAAAATTAACAGCATGAAATCAAAGCATTCACACTGGCTGAAAGTACTAGGGAAAGAGAAGCTCTCTGAAGAATTTCATATCCACATAGCTGCAAGAGGATTGGCTGCTAGGGAGGCTGAATAACTCTGCAGAAACCTGTTACAATCATACAAGAATACAGAACAGTTTATTCTGTTGTGATGCTCTGTTTCCATGGAGAAATCGGGCACAGAATATCTGATGTGAGACTTTCAAGAACCCCTGCTGTGTATGATCATCCTTTATTCTCCTCTTAGTCCATTCTGTGGTGTTATATATCTGTATTTACACAAACATCATTTGCTTGCTCTCAATAATGGGGCTGAAAATTTCAGTGACATGAATGCTTGTGCTTAGCTGACAGTCTCTGAGTAGGCAGTGGCTGTTAGGTCCTCATTTCTCCTTCTTAGCCTCAGAATGTTGGGGATATTCTGACTGAGCAGATTCTTTGCAGAAGTGTACTCATGGAGACTATCATAGGCTGTATTCAACTAAATCCTGCTATAAAACTTGAGAATCTTTCCAACATATGTTTATGAATAACACAAGCTGTTAAGAAATCTGAATGTCTACATGAAGAATTGACTTTGAAGACTCATTTTATATTGTGACAACTCCTCTATCACTCTGATTTTGTACCTCACTCTTCAGAAAACGAGAAACTCTCTAGCTTGTGAGTTTAGCACAAGTTCCAAATGATCCATCCTGAAGGCAGGTACATAGATTGATGTGTCAATCAGAAGATTATCTACCTTAAAACCAAAATTAATCTTCCAAGAGTGATACCTGCTTGGGCTGAAAAATGTCAGTGAATTCTTAAATTCCTCTTGTATGCATGAAGCAGAAACTCAGTTAAGGAATCAATCTATTCTACTTACTAAGAAACTTTGAGGTTGGCCTGGTGAATATTCTTTAAATTTATTTCCAATATATTGCTTCATTTTTTTTTTACAGATGGTAGCTCACTTGTTTAAGCTCTCATGGCTTTTAAAGAGCAAAACTCCAGTTCTTGCTTCTAGACTCATACTAGGACACTGGTTATCTCCAGGAGGTATGGACTCTCCTGCTGTGGGGTGTTCTGTATGGCAAATGTGTTGCTAATAAAACACTGATTGGCCAGTGGCTAGGCAGGAAGTATAGGCGGGACTAACAGAGAGAATTAAAAGAACAGGAAGGCAGAAGGAGTCACTGCCTGCCAGCTACCGCCAGGACAAGCAGCATGTAAAGATGCCGGTAAGCCACGAGCCATGTGGCAAGGTATAGATTTATAGAAATGGATTAATTTAAGATATAAGAACAGTTAGCAAGAAGCCTGCCACGGCCATACAGTTTATAAGCAATAGAAGTCTCTGTGCTTCCTTGGTTGGGTCTGAGCGGCTGTGGGACTGGCAGGTGAAAGAGATTTATCCTGACCGTGGGCCAGGCAGGAAAACTCAAGCCACACTCTCCACACTCTTTTCTATGCCATTTCTCTACCTTGCTCAGGAGAGATGTTGTTGGCCAGTCTTCCCAGTCTAGAAAAGCTTCTCAAACTAGGGAATATTTGATTAAAAATTAATTAAATTCTCCAAATAGAGCAGCTGTTTAAACCCACTGGTTTTTCCCAGACCCAGAAACCTCTGTTTTCTGTGGTACTGAGTAAATTCCTGTGTAAATGAAAACCCACCTTCATCATCTTGGCAGATAAAAATGGAACACACGTCTCATGATTCTTTCCTTGGATGAGACTCTTTCCTGTTGCTCACTGACCTGTTTTGACCCCTGTGATCTGTGCCCCAACCTGTAAACCTTGACCAGGCTTTGGTCCTTCCTCCTTAGAGTCTCTCAATGCAAACTCACTCAACTCTGCTGCTCAACATTCCTTTGCCCATTTCTTGGCCTGCCACCAGCCTAGTCTGACCTCCAGGGCTGAGTTTCTTGGCTTGGCTGTTTTAGTGGTTGTATTAAATCTGTTATGGATACACCAGGGAGTAATATTCTGGGAACTCATTTTTCTGTTTGTATGTTAATCACCTAGTACCTGGATGTTACATTTTAGAGTATTCTACATTGTGTTCTCTTCTGGTCACACAGTGCTGGAGAGTGATGAAACACACAAAAAGAAACTAGAGTTTGCTGTTTGAGCTTTTAAACTTACCTGTTTTTATAGCTGCGTTTCCTTGGCAAGCTGCTTCATTTGTCTATATAGCTGTGTTTCTTCATGGGTAAAGATAAAGTGATAAAATTTTTTCTATTGTGTGGAGATTTAAAAGTAGCAAGTATATTGCCAGTTTGTGGTGATATATGCCTTTAATCTCAGCACTTGGGAGACAGAGGCAGGTGGCTCTCTGTGAGTTTGAAGTGAGCCAGGTCTATAGAATAAGTTCCAGGAAATCCAAGGCTACACAAAGAGACTTTGTCTGGAAAAACTGAAAAAATAAAAATAAAAATAAAAGTAGCAAATATATGTAAAACAGTTTGAACTCTTCTTGGCAAAAGATAAGTGCCGCTGAGTCTTATTCTGTTTTAGGATGTCCCAGTGCTTTCACCACCTCTTATATTCTTCATTCATAAGAGAAATTTATCTTGCAGTGAATGCCATCTAGGTTTCTTCATCAGAATAATTATTTTCATTCCAGTGGCTCCACTTTGACTCCAAAGTGCACTCCAAAATCTTCTCTTATAAACGTATACATATATTTTTAGTCTAAAAAAGTCTAGAAGACCCTAAATTGTCTACCTGGGCATTTAGGAAGAAATATCCACATTACTTCATTGACTTTAGCATGTGCTATGTATACATAAATACATAGACTAGGGCTTTTCCTTAGGAAGTGATGAAAGAATAATATTGCCTAAGTTTTCATGAGGAGAATTGCTATCAACCTGGGAAGCTCGCCTCATTGTCTGTAATGTACTAGAAATGGTTAGGTGGATAGTCACCACATGATTTTCCCAGTCATGAAATATAATCTCTCCTGCTTTACAAACATTTTTCATGGTGAATGCAGGTCAAGTCTGAATACAGACCAGAGGTAATCTGTATAATTCAAACTTAAAATCATGAAAGGTAAGCAGAGATCATAATCTATATTTAGAATCTACAGACATAGTGACAGATGGAGAATGAAAAAGTTGACACAAAATTTCTCAAAAGGACAAATGGGTAAAATTGCCTTTCATCATAATAGGGACTGAAAAATTGGTTTTAATGCAAAGTAGTTGGCTATAGATTTAGACATGTTAAGTAGGAGATGGTTGGAATATACCATTTTTACGCCATCCATTATTGTCACATCAGCTACTCCTGTGCTAGACCAATAATCTCATAGCAGGGAGAGCTGGATTCTCTACAGCAGAGTTTCTAAGCAGGACTAAACTGCTTGCCTAAGGAGACCATGGCTTGAAATGCCATCTGTGTTCCAAACTAGTGCTGAGGAGCTGCGTATTGGAATAAACACACAAAAATAGTTGACTGTATTCAACCATAGAGAATTCCAAAACAAATTAGTAAGATACACAGGCAAACAAATAGGGTTGAAATGAGAAACTCATGACAAAATGTCAGATGAGAAACAAAACTGAGAGACAAGTGGAAATTTATTCTGGACATATGACAACAGAGAACAGACACCTAGACAAGACCCAGAGGAGGATGTGATGGAAGGAAAGATGGTCCAGGGAATAGGATATTGTTTCAGGGAAAAATAATGATTAGAGTATTCAGAGGTTGTGGATTACCCCTAGCTGAGGAGCTATTGGTGATTGATAGGTGCTGAGAGAAGGGAGTCAGTTTTCTTTAAGGATGTTTCCCTTGATAGGTTGACCACACTCTATGGAAGATCAAATACCCAAGAGTATATGTGTAGTACAAATTGGGCTTAATGAGTTAAAAAAAAATGTAAAGTTGAGTGGGTAGGAAGGTGAGTGAACATTAGAGGAATTGGGAGAGGCAGATGAAATGTAGATGTTTCTATTACCCGTAAAAAGCTGACTTGGTCTTTCCATTAGTCTTTTGACCATAGAGCCTATTCCAGATAAACATTAATCTGTTTTCTGGTTCATAGATTAAACTTGCCTATAGATAAATAGCTTACTTTTAATATTGATAGTAATTAACAACAATAATAAACTTGACTACTAAAGTAAGTGAATTTTGAAGAACTTTAAAGAATTGTCTTGCCAAATGGTGTCTATGTAGTGGCAGCCATCTAGTTATGAAAAGTGGCCAGTGTGCTTCTCTACATTAGATTGGAAAGGGCTCTGTTGCGCTCTATTATATCCCATGTAATGGGTACAAGTTTGGGAATAAACAACTCATGAGTGAAAGAATCGGAATAATAAAGGAAGATATAATTAAGACAGAAAAGTGTAGATAAAGAAACAAGAGGGCAAGCATTAAAAATCCTACCCAAGGCTGTGGAGAGATGAGGAGGGAAAGTGAGACAATGGTTTAAATGAAGTTTGTAAGTGTAGTTACTGATTTTCAATGAGAATACATCAGTGTGTAGTTCCTACTTTAGAAAGTCAGCCAGATACTTGTTAAAGCAAATTCTAGGAAAGAGGTTTTTCATACATTTTGAATGCTTTTGTTTTAATATTTCCTTGTCATCCATTATACCCACATTGCGACAATGGAAATATTCTAGCTTGTTTAGCAGAAATAAACAGAGTGAGGCTCTCTCTACAGTTCATAAATGGCTGTAGAACAGATGTTTTTTCCTCTTATCACTATATTCCATATTTTTCCCTTTGTAATAGCATAATAGGTTTTAAATCCAGCAGATTTGTGGTGAAGCATAGAAAAGTATAGAATAAAAACTAAATGAAGGAAAGAGGGGAGTAAGAGAGAGAGTGTGCTGGGTAGACTAATATATGTGACTTGGAACTCATTAATTATTTCACCAATAGTGCTTTGAAACAACATCCCTATGTACAACACCTTCTATATAATAGTGCACATAAGCACATGTATGCATCATCAGCGCAATATTGGCTAAGCAAGTATCCATCTTGCATACACTCATAACTTAAGCAAAGTATCTGATCAAACCAGAACTGTTTTAAGGTGATTTAGTATAGGCAAATAGTTTTTTCTTAATAGAAGAAAACATTAATAGTGAATATATTTCTAGATGCTATCAGTACTGTTTGCAAATAACAGATTCAATTGCTCCAACTTAAGAGTTAACTCATTTTGACTCAGGAATTTGGATTGGAGCCCCTCAACCTAGCTTTAATTAAAGAAAAACAAATTTTATCAGAACATGGTGAAACTTCCCTTGCCTCACAAACAAAACCTTTTGGAATTGTAATATGAGTTGAGACAAACTTTAACCTTTTGCTATGCAATAAGCTTGACTCTGAAGGATTATTCCACATTTTATTTGAAACTAATGGCAAAAACTAGGAATCATTCTTTATTGCACTGTAGGTCAGAGAACAGAAAGGAAGGTAGAATATCTGTGGCATTTGAGGGAAATAAAGAAAAGGGAAGCAAAACTTAATGTCACGAAGAAAAATAAAGTTTCAATGTAAAATAATTGGGAACTAGCTTGATGTGATGCACTTTCCTGTCTATAAGGTTTTATTCATTTATTTCTACTGCATGTCTTTTTGTTTTTGTTTGTTTGTTTTATGTAAGTTTGATTTGGCTACATGTATGTTTGTGTGCCATGTGCATGCCATGTGTTCACAAAAGGCAGAAGACAGCATCAGATAGCCTGTAGTTACAAATTGCTGTAAGCTTCCATGTAGATGCTCTGATTTGAACACAGGTCCTCTAGAAGGACGGCCAGTGATCTTAACTACTGAGTCATCTCTCCAGCCCTTTGTTTTCTATGTTTTGGCGTTTGATTGTGCTACGGTATGCATTCTTGAAGTGTAAAATTTTGAATTGTCATTATTTGAAACAGTCAATGAATTCACAATACAATACTGTTTCTGCTAAATGCTTTGAGCTTTCTAGAGTCTTTAACCAGATCCTGGATGTGCATTGAAGGTATTTTTCCATACCTAATGTACATTGCAAAGAGACTTTAGCCCACAAACTTTGAAACATCCCATGAGGCTGCAAAGAAAGGTGGCTTCCGTCCAGGCTGAGGAAAGTGAGATCATTAGATAGGAGAAATACTGTTCATTTGCATGTTTATATATAGCCCAAGTGAAAGAATGTGAGTATGAATTATTATGCATTATTCTAGAACATTATCAGCACATCTAATGTGTAGTTGAAATTGTTTTTGTATTAAACCATGCTGTGGTTTTACTTATTTTATTAAGCATTTCAATAGTTAGAATTCCTCAAGCAACTTCAAATATATGTCAACCTAATCTCAGCTTTCTTTCATTCCCAAGGAGCAGCTAAAATATGCTTTCTCAACTGCCTTAAAATATCTCTAAGTGAGATTTCATTACATGAACATCAGTTAGCCTTATTACCATTTCTCCACCTCTTAGGGTTACTTTTTCTGCAACTTTTCCTAATGTTATGATAGCAGTAAATTCATTTCAACTATTCATGATGACATTAACTATATCTATGTAGCACTCCCTAAAGTTCACTTTTAATTAAGATTCTTTAGGAATTAGATAATTGAGCATGAGCTCATAATGTGGCTAGTTTCCAAGAACCAACAATAGTTATGTTAGTGAACTATGTTACCTAGTAACAAGAGCACCATAGCATGTCCATAACATATTACTAAGAAATCAAAATTGTCCCAAAGTTCTCATAGGTCAAAGCATGGCAAAACATTCAAAAACAGTTAACCTCCTCATGTGAAATGGGCCTTTTTTTTGCCTCCATGTTCCTTTCACATATATTATCTTGATACTTTCTCTACTTCATTCTGGAAAGTGCTTCTGATAGAAAATGTATGGCAAATGAAATTGAAGCAGTACTAAC